>OMLP01025907.1:0-11539 GCA_900302685.1 Spondyliosoma cantharus | reverse complement strand
CATATATGTTAAATTCAGCTGAAGGCCAAAGATTTCTAAAATGTTCTGGCTTACCAAGTTGGACATTTTGCCAAATAAACTACTTGCGCATTTATATCTAGAAGTAAGTCAGAGTGCAAGTTGAGGCAACAACATGAGGTGCCTTGATCATCCCTCACAATCTTTTTCTTGGGACTACTACTTGGATGATATATTGTCCCATTCAAAGCTTATATCATCCAAGCTAGCTATGTTAGACTCATGCTCCAGTTCTGCTTTTAAATCATCCAATTGATAAATAATTCCTCAACATCAGTATCCTCATGTACTTCTTCAATTTCAGAGCTACTCATCAAAACCCCAATATCAAAGCTAATGCTGCTCTGCACTATACCACACAGCCATTATGTTGCCAATGTTGAGCTGATAAAAACTTCAAAGTAACAGCGAGACAACAGTACCATCTACTTGCATCTAGTGTACTTTAAATGAATGTTCAGTTGAAATTAAACTATTTAGACAATGTATAATACTGTCCTGCTTAACATAGTCCTGGGTCGCTAAAGTCCTGTCCTGGGTCACTAAAGACTCAAGACATGCATTGAAGGGATAAACCTTTTTTTTTACCAAGACATGTCCAATTGGGACACCTCCACACTTGCCACTTTATTACAACTATGTTCTACATGTCTGATTATCACACCAGAGGTGCCTAACCCCAGTCCAAGTGTCTGTCAAGTCCTACATGTCTGCTGATCTGGCATCTGTGGTGTGCCCCTTTTTCATTCTTGACCTTAGAAAGTCTGTGCACACTACTGCTTTGGCATTCAAAAAACTGTAAATAAAATGCATGTTGTCGTAATTAGCTTAGTTTTATTCATTACTAATGTTAGCTCAAACTTCACATGTCCACTTTGAGAATGATTACTCCACAGAAAAAAGGGAGCATGGTTGATCATATATCTGTGCTGCTTTGTTTCTCCAAGTGATTCTATAAGTTGATGAGGAGTTGAATGTTAACAATTAAATCAAATCAAATCAAATCAATCAAAATGTTACAAAACGTAAAATGGCTTTAAAAAATGCTTGCCTTACCTGTTCTAAGTTGATCAGTGTGACTTTCGTAACTTGTTGTTTGTTTCTCGTTTTCTTCTGCTTTGTTTTTGACTTGGGTATACCGTAATGTGCCAAACATGATCCTTACATCTATGAACACTCTGGTCGACCGTATCAACAAGCTGGATGTCCTTGGATACAGATTTTAAATGAAAGGACAAACAACGCATCAGCAATGTTGCCACCCATTCATCTACAAGACAAACAATCATTAGAGGTACAATTAAAAGTGATTTAACCATGTTAATCTGCAAAAATGCATTCAGGATAAGTCTGTTTGCATTAAAGGAGCAAAGCAGAAAATCTGTGTGGTGCAGAAAAAAAGTGTGATTACACTCCAAACAATCTGCACATTTGGTTTATGATGAAGAGTAAAAAGAGCAGGTCAACAGCTCCGGTAACTAACTGCTGATGACAGTTCAGTGAGATACAGAGGAACAGCTTTCAACAGCCAGTCGTCAGTGTCCTAATACTGTCACACTGCTGATGACCTCAGTGACGCCAAGTCATACACTATACAAACACTGCTGCACACTGTATACACACACAGACACAAGTTAATTGTTATTAGTGGTGATTGGTAAGAAGTGATATTGTCATTGTTGTAGTTTTATAGCCAAATTGTTCACCTTTCTTTTGGAACAATTTTAGATGTGATGTTTTAACAACACTGTGCTTATGGTTAAGGTTTAGGCACAGGAATATTTTGTTAAGGTTAGGGTTAGAAAAAGACAATGTTTTAGCTTAAAATAGCTGGTTTTGTACCCAAATTTCTCGATGTCCCTTTAAAAGTATCTCGTCACAACATGAAATTATCCAGTGGCTTCAAACTTACAAATGGTGAAACGTCATCTCGAACAGCATTCTCTGATTACCAGCCTTCTCACCATTCTGAAAGTCATCTTATGATTGACATGTAATGTGAACATGATGTGACACATAATGTACAAATGTATGGTATGACACATACAATTAAGTATATTTCTGTGGTTTACAGAAACATTAACTGCCAACATTGTATTCTGGTGGGCGGGTTGTTTATGACTCACTAGAGGCGGTGTGTGTACAGTATTTGCAAAGACCCTGCTCTCTGCCTGTATACGTTCTGCTTGTGATTCTGGTGAAAGATAGTTGATTGTTGAGTCTTATTCTCAGCTTGTCAAATGGTGACGCTTTGGGTTGGTGGCTGCCAATAGGTTTCAACTATCTTTCTCCAGAATTGCTTGTTGTATCTTTGAATGATGTGTTACAAACATTAACCAACAAATCGTCCATAGTATGCCTCTGAAAGCCAAAATAACACTTTTAATTGTCAGCAGGCCTCATCTGTGCTCGGTCAAAGATTGTTTGTGAGTGGGAAGAAATGACATGGCTCTTCGTGAAGTGTGTGTATTTGCAATCCAACACTGGCAATAGAGAGATAATTCCTCTAATCGAACTGCTTGTGTCACATCAGTTAAATTTCTGGTCTAATGCATATCAGATGAATATTTACTTCATAGCTCTGAATGAGAGTCTCCAGCAAGCTTGGAGCAAGCCTCTGAAAAATGAAAAGAGTACCACTGTACAGAAGTAAGCATATGTCTACTCATGGATGAGGGACTGTACAGGATGTAAATATAAATGGCGTCCTCCCCTGCTGAGCTGTAATTTTAGCTAGCTTAGGTAGCTAGCCTCTCGTCCATGATTTGGTTGGTGAGTAAAGTTCAGTAGAAAGAAAATAGTTTTTTTAATCATATACTTTTGGTGCTTTAAGCACCACAAGCCATCTAGTTTAATTTTATTCGAGACGAAGAAGACAACTCTACAGAGGATATCTCTGCAACTCTCACCAAAACACACTTGATGGCTAGTAAGTACTAGAGGTAAGAGGGAAAATATGTATTTTTGATTTTGGGATGTTGCCCCTTTATCTGCTGAGAGCAAGTGGCTGAGATAATGGCTGTAATGCACATTCTGTAGTTCTTCAATGCAAGGGGGAATACATGCCAAATGCAATGACATTTCAGTGTAAATAAACACCTTGTTTAAAATGACCTGAACTGTATTTTGTGTTTTCAGAGTTTGCTGTCTCTATGTGGACACATCTCTTTTCATTTGCACGCTATAACTCCTTAATTGAAAGTGGAACAATATTCCAGTTGAGATCTAATTCCAAGGTAAACAGTATTTGCCAGTCACTTCCAGTTGGGAAAGTCCTTCCTGCTTCCCTTTGAGTGTAATATTTCATAAATTCAGCTGCAATTTCTCCATTTGAGAACTTCTCAGTCATCTTCAGCAGTCGTGACACAATGAAAACAGCTACATGCGGCGCAGCCTGCCACACACAGCAAGGGCACCCAGAGAGTTTATTGGGAAAGGTGCTCTATTGAATTAACCAGCCGCTTTTGTTCCTAAACCAATATTGCAAGACTATAAAGGGGTCAAGGGACGGCATGCACACACAGAAGCCTGCTGCGGAGGTAGAGAGGTCGGCAGGCAGCGCTCCATGAAAGTACAGATTTTGGTTAAGGTCAAAAGAGAACTCCTGATCTGGAAATAACAGAACATTCCAGAAGAACACAGCTGTCCCACTCAGCCTCCCAGCTGCTCTCGTTCTGTCGTTTGTCGTCTGTCTGCCTGTCTCTCTCTCTGGCTTCAAATGTTTATTTTACATCATACTGCTTCTGTCTGTCTTCATGTCCATATACCCAACACACTGAACCTACTTAGGGTTTGATTGACAGGAGTTTAAATGTTAAAGGAAGGAAATGTTCAATGGTATTATTGACACTAAACTAAAAGATAAAAAAAATTAATATCTGCCTTCATATTCAGCAGACAGTTAGCTTAGCTTAGCTTAGCATAAGGGAACATCATGAAAAATCAAGACCAAAAGGAGCGTAAAATAGCAAAGAATGTATTATTTTTTAATGAGAATGAGAATAAAAAACGCTGCATATGATTTAATCTATTCAAGGGTTAGTTGAGTCTCAATACCATGCTGTTAGCAGGCTAGCTATGGCTATTGTGGGTGACTTGCATGAGCATCTTCTCTGCTGGTAAGCTAGCAAGAAAAAAGTGAAAGGAAAAGTTATTACAGTTTAATTTACCCATAAGCTCTTACCACCATTCCAACAAAGGCCTGTAAAGGAAATAATGGTCATCAGTGTGTATTGAAAGACATGACAGGACAATCTAACAGTAAGTCAGTCAGTTCCTCCTTCTGTTAGGAAGGAGAAAGTGGTATTTTGTTATCTCGTTATCCTCAGTCACCGGGCTGTATGATCTGGTTACATTTTTGCCAAGACAGGTGTTGAAACACGGCAGCAATTGTCAGGTTTGTTTAGCTGAGTGGTTTGAAGGCATGTGTGCCACAGCCGCAGCTGACCACCAAGTGTCAGTCATTTAAAGATTCTTTTTTCCACAGGGCCCCAGACTGATTTAAATGTTACACAGAGAGAAATTAGTAAAACAGACATTGTATTATAAGTATAGGTTATAGGTCTTGAGCTTAATACAATTAAGAGACAAGAAAAAATGTCCATCAGCTGACCATTGTAGACAGAAAAAGATCATAGCATGATCACTGATGATTCGCAATGATATTAAAGTAACTGTTGAGGCCAGTGTTTAACCTCACAAGAACATAATAAAGACTTTGTCTGTTTACCTGACAGCTGTTCCTGTAAGTCTTTATTATGTTCCTTTTCTTTCCATGAGCAGAATATATAGCTAGTTCCACCTCACTGAAGTTGTAAACATTGACACAGCTTTGATACGAGGGGGAGGCAGGGTACTGGGGTATGTGTGTGTGTGTGTGTGTGTGTGTGTGTGCACGCGTGTGAGAGATAGCAATAGTGCGCGAACAGCAGGGGGCAGACTGGGGTGGGTGTTGCTGACTGAGTTGGACGCTTTGCTGTAGCAACGATCTTCAGCGCTATTATAACAAGTAAAACAAATGTTTGGATGTGGACTGTGAGACTTTGGCGCAGCAACTTAGACTTATACACAGAAAGGCCTCTGCACAACACGATGAATTTGCCCACAGAGGAGAAGAACCTGCAGATGGCACTAGGTTGTTTTGGTGGGGTTGTCGGGTGATCTTTAAAAATTGAGGCAATACAATTATCAAGTCTTGGGTCTTTAAGATTCATTGAAAGCAATAGCATCTCTGCGCTGCCTGACGTTGCACACAGGTCTTTAAAAATGGCCCTTTTGACGTTTTTTAAAGAGTTGATGTTTAAATCTGTACCTTCAACCTTCGCCCATATGGTTTGAAACAGACGCTGAATGATGTCATCTTTGTTTTCAGGAAGCACATAGACTTTGAGGAATGTTTCCCAAACCACCATCTCGATGAGTAGTTGGACAGACAATTTGTCTTGTACTGTCTGTGGTGTCTCCTCAAATTTTGGGACTGTCTTGGGAGTCTTCGGCACATGGTACACTAAAGCTTGTGTCACCCTTTGACTGTGGCTGTCACTCTGCGTATACAGCCCCCAGCTCATTAGGGCTCTAAAATTCAGCACTTGGATCTCTATGCTGGCATATGTGCTAGTACATTAAATGGTGGCAACATCACTGTTCCATCAAGTTTGTGATCCTTGGATAGCCTTGGGGATGATTCCGTTTGTGATGTGACTGTAGAGGACAACACTCAGTTCCTTTATGACTTCCTGGGATTTGCCACTGGAAACTTTTTTGAGGTGTCGGATTGCAACGTCTCATATGCAAACATGTCATCCAAAACAGGTTTTGTGATGTCATCCAGCTCTTTCCTAATTATGCTCAGGGCAGCTTTAGATGTTGCTTTCACAAAGCTGTCCTCTGATGAGACCTTCTCTAGGCTGTCTGGTTCCACTGTTCTGACTGATGACTGACTGACTGCAGACGTCAGATCTTCTTCCGTCCTCCATCTACATAATCCAGGCGTGGAACAACACTTTATTTTGGCTGCCAATGCCATTAATATTTTGCTGGCATGTTCAACCGTAGCATTAAGTCTGCTGGGGGGAGTGATGTGCTGAACGGTAACAGGCTCCTTGGTGTCCAAACTAGTGGAGAGGGCAGAGTTGACGCTCTCTAAAATCTCTTTGCAAACCAAGTCTGACAATTGTTTCAAGCTGACCGACTGGACTGGGTCCGAATCGCCCAGAGCATCAGCCAAAGTCTGGGTAAGTCTGTCGGTAACATTGTACGTAACTAAAGTGTGACTGTCCAATAGCACATCTGCATGTCTCTTAAGATGGCCAACAAAGTTTTAGACATCAGGAGATCCAAAACTCAGCATTCTCCATCTTTCTGACTTCATCCTTTGAAAGAAGGATTCAACCAGTGGTCGATTAGTATCGCTGCCACATGGCTCCTGTGTCTGAGTTGTGTCCTGTGTTTTAGTTGCATCCATGCTGCCTGTTGCTGTATTCTTATGGCTCATCTTTGATTCGTCTGTCAATTACTTGGTGTAGTTTCCACATACTGGTCTGACTAGCAGAAATTAAGTCCACAACCAAATGTGTGTGTGTTGAATCCAGGGTTATTAATTTATAAGTGTAACAAGAGTGATAAATTACATTACACAAATAGATTGTGAGTTTACACGTCCAGTGTAAAAACATGAATAATCTGTAACTGTGAATAGCCATAACATTTTTTTAAAGAATTTGTTTTCCCATATAAAGATACATTTGCAATGTTTTTTTTTTTGTTTTTTTTATGGAAACTTCAGCTTTAATGTAATTACATTTATTAAATAAGATAGACTTTCTTACAATTAACAGTTTCAGAAGTATTGGTTCTGTTGTGTGATTTGCAATAGCATAGGCCAATTTATCGACAGGTATATCTTACTTTATAGAAAGGAATCTCTTTCTCTCTTTCCTTCTTTTGTTCTGTCGTTCATGTATCTCAAGAACCATTCATCCAATCTACATCACACGTGGCAGGTTTTTTGTTGAGGACCAAAGGATGTGCAGTGTGGAATTAAGTGCAATTCAGACATGCGATGTGTTGAAAAATAATACATTTTGAATAAAAAGTAAACCTCTGCTCTGTGTCTGGTTTAGCACGCTGGATCATTTTTAGAGTATTTAGTAAGAGACAGTCAAGAGAAACTGTGAACATTCAGCCTCATTTGAAGCTGATTGAATAACCACAGTTTCCAACTGTTTCATGTTGGTCTGCATGCTACTTAATAGAGTGGTGTAGTTTGTAGTCCTAAACATCGGTTAGCATTTCTGTACATTTGGTTCCCTTGTCTCAACGTTAAAAGTCTTCAGCGCTATTATGTCAAATGAAAAACATTTTTGGATCAATATGCGACTGCGGTGCAGCAACTTAGACTATGAGTATCGTTAATTGGGAAACACTGGTACAGTAGTTAATGTACTTAGTTGCATTCCTTCCCTACATAATAATGATAATGATAATAATATAGGCTGAATAATAAACTTTATCAACACATGTAATTTGACATCATAAAATGAAGATACAAGTAAATTTACTGCTACTATTCCTCTTAAGTATTTATCATGTTCCTGTATATTTCTGATCATGTGGTTCAGTTGAATGCTTACAGAGGTGTTGGTTTAGGAGAAAAAACATGATTTGAAAATGTGTTTGATTTTTAATTAATGAGCAGAACAGAAACAAAGAGGAGGTGATTACTGGTTTTCCCAGTGAAAAAGAGAATGTGCCAAGTTATGAGTAAGCGGCGCCTGGCCATGGCAATTTAATATCGACCAATTCTTGCTGACAAAGCAGCCGTGAGACTTTTTTACGGACGATTAAACTACTTTTTAGTTGATCAATACAACATTTTTAAACAATGGGCAAAATTGAAGAACACTTCCTCAGAGTCTCAAATGTGGACATTTTCTGCATTTAATTTAATTTCACATTTAATATTACTTTTTTTGTTGCTGTTTCTTTTACATAAAAGGCAGCTTGAAGATTTTATGTTGAAACATGGTTAACATCTGCATTAACTACAGTAGTTCACCAACTAGTCTAGAATAGAGCCCAGTCGACCTGGTATCATACCAAACCATGAGCTAGACCCTTTGGTCCACCATGTCGCTGCCACCGTTTGCCTCTTCTACCCGTAAGAACAACACTGTCTTATAACTTGGTCAAGTTAGCAAAAATGCAACATCCACTATCACTTTCAGAAATGGCACCAAACCAATATTCGGAAAAGATCACAGTTTCACTTAAAAATAACTCCTCTCTTAAAACAAATCCTTGTGACTATTGGCTTCATATGGGCCACAAAATCCGGTTTCTTTGGTGAGAGTCCTGTGACTGACTTAACCTTTCAACCCTGACCACCTCCCTAAGTGGACTTGCTATCATTGCCTATCTTTATCGCCCCCTGTTGGTGGTACACACTCGTACACTTCTCTCGTCTAGGTGAGGCGCACCATCACACTCACACTGTCCTGTAGTGGATCAGTGGGTCCATAAAACGCCTTTGTGTGAGACTTTGCTGTGCTATGTTGCAGATTTTTTCTAGAACTAAACTACTTGTTCGCTCAATACAATCACAAATAAACTTTCTATGGGTTATTTTCTTACCACACAAGTCATTACAGGTCAGACTATCAATACTCTGCATAACGATGGGTTGTGAAAAGAGATTGCTCATAGAAAATTATCACTTAACTCTGCAGGCTCTACGGAGCATTTTAGCATCTATCAGCTAAATCTTACATAAGTAAAGATATACCTACTATATCACCTCTAATATTTAGTATGAATTCTACCTACATCCATATTAAGTATGAACATTTAAAAAACTAAACATTAACTTTTTTCACAAAGTTTCAAGTACAATTGAAACTTAAAGAAAACAATTAAACCAATTAATAAACCAACATATTGCGTACAGAAATCTTAAACAACAACATTTTGCAACACCCGGATAAGAGAAATCAAACTCATTGTTTGCATTATGAAACTATATAGGCCTATTTATTTGTTTCTGTTGTTCTTTATGTGTAGTTACAGCGAATATTGAACATCATTCCAGCTGATAGAAACAGAGAAAACAGAGTGAAAAGTCGCCACAAGGATCAACCTTGCACACAATTCTTCATGGTTAGTTTCCAAAACATGATCACATATCAACTCTGAGGAAGACGCTGCTTGAACTTCATAAAAAAGCTGGATCATCATGTTGTCATTCATGTTATTCGATGCATCTATTTTTTTAACCACCTGATTGCTGTTAGAATATTCTTTTCTGCAGCGCTTTTGGAAGGGGGGTGTTAAGTCCTGCAGTTAATGGATATCCTCTTTTTTGTTGGACTGCGAAGCCTTTGCTTTGATGTTTTCTCATCCTTTAATTACAGGAACGGATTACTTCATCTTTTAAACCGGGGTCCTTACAGGGAGCACCTCTCCGAGTGTTTTCCTTTAGGTGGCATTTTGGACATGAACTCAATAGCACTTAGGGTAACACCCCGCAGGCCTGGACATGCTTTGGCATGTATAAATGTGTCCCATGAACTTTCTATGTGCATTATGCAAGAGCCAAGTGATGAGATCCAAACAAAGTAAAAGATATTCACTTCAGTAACAGCTTTTGATAAAACCCAACTGCGTGCTGATTGGTATGTTTGTGTCCGTGCCTCCCTGGTGCATAATTGCTGAATTCTTATCAACACTATGGAGACTTTTCCTTCCACCGCACCAAAGTGTGTACATTCTCTGGAAGTACGCCGTGAACAAAAGGATGTTAATTAATGATTTGATCTCGGTGATGGCCCCACATCACACGGCTGAAGATAAGTTTAGAGAAGGAAGGCTTGGGGGCACAACATGTGGGTTTCCCCCTTGTTTAGTGCTGTCAGAGGGGGAAAAAGCATCAAAGCATCAGAGCCAGACTGTTATCTCCATCTCTGCATGGAGCTGTCACAGATAAAGGAGGAGGAAGTGGTTAAAGTGGTCGAAGGCGAATGTGTTCCTCCTTGAAATCCACCACACACGGTTACAGCAGGGCACAGGTGCACGCGTACGTTGGTATGCGCGCGCAAAAGCAAGCACTGACACTCACACACACACACACAGGCACACGCACACGCACGCACACACACACACACACACACACACACACACACACACACACACTTTCTCTGCTCTTTCTGATGGTGTATCTTTAGAAGATGTGGGTCAACATGGCGATCGGGAACAATATGCTGATTTTCTGCTGAGTTTCTTGTGCGTGCAAAGATCTGCAGCCTGATTTCCTTTCGCTCACAGCAACCACCTGCTTCCGCCCTCATGATCTACTGAGAAGAGGTGGAGACGCTGGATGCATATCATCTTCCAGGACATCACAGACAACAAGAATACCTGCAAGAGTTCAAAAGCCATGAAAAACCAAGGGGGGAAATTTCAAGAGGAAAAAAGTAAAGAGCCTTGTAACTTTTGTTAATATTGCGCACACAAAAAGTGCTTTATGAAGAAAACAAGAGACAACGCAAAAATCTGATTAACGAAAGTCAGAGTGAACTGAAATCAAATAGATTTATGAATTCAGCAGAGATCAAATGTAAATCTGCTCAAACAAAAGAACGTATAAAATAATGTTCCTCACGATTTTTACGATTTAGTCATGATGAATGAAATGTATGGAAGCCAATTTCTGCCCCCCAAGATTTGCTTTGCATTTCCTCTGATCTCAGAATAGAAAGCTTTTGCATTTTCATTCGTAATGTTGTAATGATCTCCTGTTGTAGCACTGTGGACAAAGCACCGGACTGGATGTTAAACTCATTTAGGATTTAGCATAATTGATTTTTTAGTAATGCATGCGTTATCTATAAATATGTGGATGACAGTTTTCATGTGTTTTGTGAAATAGCAAAGTGAAAAAGACCCAATAAAGTGAATTTAGAGAAGGTAAAGAAAAGAGCTGGGAGTAAACGATTTGTGACTATTCATTTACCATGATGTCTCACAGTGTTGCAATGAAAATACATTTCAAGCCAGTTTTTCCTCATTGTTTCCTCCGCTTTATTTGCTGTGGGGGTCACAACTAAAATGGTGAAAACTTACTGAGTTATAATTAACTGGACAAACTTCTCCTAAATAGAAATGTATCATTTTGAAAATGATCTTTTGCTATTCATCAAAATCTCCTCAAGTTCAAGTAATTAGATTAAGCACACTGACAAATGATCAGTGATTGCTGAAAGAGGGGAAGCTGTGGGCATGCACCATCAAAAGCGACTTGGATTTATTGTGGCGCGACCGGGCATTATGGTAAGCTGACCGCCTGAAAAGCAGCATCCCCGAAGAGGGAGAATGAAATAAGGGGATTTATCCACAGACACTAATCATTCCCAACTTAGAGCATTGGCACAAAAAGGAAAGAATGTGTAAAGAGCCCACGGACACAAAGGCTTCCGGGTGATCAAAAGGAGAATTAAGGGTGACTTCTTCCAGTGAGCTATTGTCTGTG
>OMLP01025906.1:22735-32817 GCA_900302685.1 Spondyliosoma cantharus | reverse complement strand
GCCGCCACCCCGGTCACACCGCAGAAGACTGTAGCCATCAAACCCTCCCCCAGGTTACGCAAGCCAAACAACTCCGCTGCACACATGGTGCAGCTCCCCAGCGGGCTCACGCTGCCGCTCAATGTGGCGACCGGAGAGGTGGGCGGGACTCAAATCATCACAGAGACGGCAGCTGCACCTCCCACTCCAGGAAAGGGGCGACGAGGGAGGAAGAAAAAAGTAGTTCTAGCAGCTCCGCCTCCTCCTCAGCAGGCTGCCTCTCCACCCCCAGAGCAGATGGAGACCATCCTGATAGAGGCTGGTGACAACATCATACAGGTGCATCTGACAGCAGCACAAGCTTTCTGTTATTCATCACTGGCTCATACTGAACTACAATCATCAAGTGCTGCGTCGAACAACCTTAACATGTTTACAGTGAAATGTCAGCCGAGAAATAGATGAATTTACTCAACATAAATCTGGTTCTTGAACTTGGTTGATCCCGTTGTTCGGCCCAGATGATCTGGCAATGTGCAGGTTTTACAGATCTTAAATCTCCTGAACTGCTCCAGATTCTCCAGGGCCGCCTCGTTGTTTAGGTTTTAAAATCTGAACGATTACAATTGTCATCACGCCGGTACTTTCACGAGATCTAAGGAGAGAGATATCTTGGAGCAGCTCACGTCGTTGCCAGGTAGCTAGCATGCTACGGGTGACAGATATTAACAGTTAAAATCTCTCGCTGAAGAATAATGTATATATATAAGTTGTGCAACAGCCAGTTGTTGTCCTATAGTCTCCATTTTGTTTACAGCTACTTCCTCGTGAGATCTCATGAGTGAAATCATGTGAGGAGCTGCACTGCATCCTCTGGCACACTGACTTTAATGACATGCTGTAGTTTGTGTTGCACAGTATTAATTCACGTCCTAAGTCAAGTTAATTTAGACTGTGACTCAAACCTGTGTGTTCGTAAACTCAAAGTTCCTCTAATACCTATTTTAGAGGTTTATTAGCCGCCTGCAGTTCCCTCTCATCACTTCTGAGCGGTTTAATCTTTTATTGTTTTGGTTTTACAACTTTAACTTTGTTACGCTGGTTCACTCCGTCTCATCAGTGATGTTTCCAGCTTCAGCAGGCAGCAGTTTTCTAAAAGCTGCCGGTGAGGAATAAAACAGCGAAGTGAACATTGTGGAGCATTTAGCAGTGAAAGAGCTGGATGTGTTTCTCTGTGTTGAGACAAGACAGAACTGAAAGAGTGAATGTAGGACGTACATATATCGTGTTAACATGTCGTTAATGTCAGCGTTGTCTTCAGTTTGTTCTGCTGCTCTCAAGTGGCCAAAAGATCAATTAATCAGGTTTAATGAAACATGAGCTGACTAATTTGTCGGGTTATTGTGGCCAAGCTGTCCCGTAACTGAACCATCACAGGGTTGACTGCTTCCTTAGGTGTCTCGTACCTGAACAGCACAGGATAACCTCACCTGTCTTCTGTGTTTGCAGGCAGGTAACAACCTGCTGATCGTACAGAGCCCTGGGCAGCCGGCTATGGTGCAGCAGGTCCAGCTGGTCCAGTCCAAACCGGAGTCTCAGGTGGTTCAGATCCCCCAGCAGGCCTTGAAGGTGGTGCAGGCCGCCTCCGCCACGCTACCAACCGTCCCACAGAGACAGTCGATCCCCTCGAGCCTGCAGGTCACTCAGGCCGACTCAACACCAACGCAGGTATCCGTTCAGACACGCTCTTTATCAACTCAGCTTTCTGAGAGCGGTTGCAAAATGTTAGTAGTTAAAGTTCAGTTGTTTTATTCTTATTCATTTTTAGGACTTTTTGGTGTCAAAGGAAAATCACCAGCACCAAAACGATGAGAGTTGAGACTGAAAGTAGCAGTTTACATCCTTTCTGAATGTGTTCAGTAGGAACTTATCAAACAGCTGTTGAACAAGCAGAACTTAAACTTCAGTACGACGTCTTTGACTTCCAGTCGTCCTCTCGCTTCTCATCTGTTACCACGAATGTTGCTGGTGAGCTGAATGTGTCACAGTGTAGCTGGTGCTCATCAGTGACGTCTTCCTGTAAAATAAAAGCTGTTTTATTTCTGGTGAATATTTAAAAAAACTGCTGAATTAGAGCCACAGCGTCCTGCACAGCTTATTTAATGTCCCGTGATAGTCGAGCGTAAAGCGAGTGACACTCGAACAGTCAGTGATTATAAAGGTGTGTTTTGTTCTGGGTTGTGCTGTCGACATGTGACGCAGCAGGAGCCGTACAGGCGATGAGGAAACTGTTCATAATGAAGGGCAGGTCGAGTGTCTGGCTATGTGAGACTAGCTCGCCAAGTTTTATAAAGTTTTGTGGTGAATAAAGTGAAAGTTGCTTCACTTTAAACTGACTTAACTGCTGGTCGCTGCAGTGTTTTAGCATATCGGAGAGCGTTCGCATTTATTAGTTTTATAATCAGCAACAGGCCGTTTCTTGGGTTGTATTAGTAGAAAAAAAACATGATTATTTTTAAAGTAAATAAGAAAGTGACATAAAGATGAACAGACACAGAACACTTCTGCAAGTCCTTACAATCACAATTTAAATAATAAAAACAACTTTTCTTTTGTAAAACTAATTAAATAGAAACAAAATTGGTTAAATAAACTTCTTTCTCTGGGTCTTCATCATTAAAAATTATCAGTATTATTAGTTATCTCTTATATTGACTGGAATTAAACCTTTAACCGCTCTAAATGTTCGATAAAACCTAACTTTACGTAAACCAGTCATGCTTACTGTTATGTGAAGTCATTCCCCAAAGACCCATTCAGTGCCGGAAAAACCCTGATTACAATAAATCCATAAAGGTTTACTGAGCATTTGTGTTTTTTATTAATTGTTCGATAATGAATAATCATGTGTAGCAGTGCCTTTTTACTGCTGTTTGTCTTTTCAGTCTGTTCATCTGTTATACTTTATTTAACACAATCCCAACACAGGATAAAAGCGGTGGAAAGCTTTGAGGGAATGCAGGAAGAGAGCACAAACGTATATCACACCATGCAGACCGGTTTAAATAAAACTTCAGACGTCCGTTTGGCATTTTCTTCCCTCAGATCCTCTTCAAAACGGCGGCGGGCGAGTGGCAGTCTGTTCAGCTCCAGGACTCGGTATCCACGACAACGACACCCACCACCTCCGTCGTCACCACCACCACCTCGCCACCGGCCGGCGCGAAGAGGGCGCTCGTGGGGGGAAGGAAGGAACGGACTCTGGCGAAAATTGCTCCGGCGGGGGGGATGATAGCGTTGAACACGTCGCAGCTCTCCTCAGCAGCTCAGGCGGTTCAGACGATCAGCATCAACGGGGTCCAAGTTCAGGGAGTTCCTGTCACCATCACCAACGCAGGGGGTGAGTCTGAGACCAGGATGGTAGAGCACAGATTTGTTAAAGGCCTGGATGAGTGGAACAAATGGAAAAAGCAAAGAATCACAGAGAAGGACACACAGAGAGATTAAAAAGAAACAGATCAACTTAAAACTATAGGCGACTGGACTTGTTTCTTGTTTCTTGTTGCAGTTCTCAGTTTCTCCGGTTGTTCTCCCTCATTTCACTATTGGTTTCAGCCAGTTTCTAATAAAAGCTCCTTCTGCCTAGAACATGTTGTCAGCTCTTTGTTTTCATGTCTGTGTTACCATTAATCATTAGACTTTTGCTTCAGTTTGACTCATGGCGGCCAGCCTGTAGTCTGGATTTTCAGAGGAACTTGGCTGCTCTGGCGCCGGAGCCCTGCTGTGTCTCTTACAGCGTGTCTGTCTGTGTGTTTGTCAGGCCAGCAGCACCTCACGGTCCAGACGATGCAGGGCGGAGGGCTCCAGCTGGCAACAACGCAGGGACAGCAGGCCATCCAGGTAGACCAGACCCTCACCCTGGAGCTGCCAGGCCAGCCAGGAGAGAAGAAGCGACGGATGGCCTGCACCTGCCCAAACTGTAAAGACGCAGACAAAAGGTTCCTGCCCCCTTTTTTTGCCTATCAGAATACAAATCTTAATTCTTCGTAGGTACTGAGTGTCCTGTGTAAATGAAGCCTGTATGTCTCACTGCGTGTGTTTGTGTGGACGCTCTGCAGGCCCGGGGAGGTGGGCAAGAGGAAGCACATCTGTCACGTCCCCGGCTGCGAGAAGACGTTCAGGAAAACGTCGCTGCTCAGAGCTCACGTCCGGCTGCACACCGGCGAAAGGCCGTTCGTCTGCAACTGGGTTTTCTGCGGGAAACGTTTCACACGCAGTGACGAGCTGCAGCGACACGCCAGGACGCACACAGGTCTGTCTGCTCAAACAGAAGCAACACTATTTTTCTTCTGCAGTCTTTTGGTTTCCTCTCATTTAAGCCATCGCTGATCACATCGCTCTCACCTGGAGCCATGAACTTACAGTCCCTCAGGTGCCAGAGGATTCTGGTCTACCTGTTCTTACATACAACTGGCTTAAAATCATTAATTTCAAATACAGAAGTTTATAAGAACTTCACTTTAAAGTTCTATTTCTAGCAGCAAGTAAAAGCTTTAATAAATATTCATAGGCTTTCTGAGCAAATGATGTTGTTTTGCCCAGAGCCTGTTTTTCCTCATATATTCCCTCCATTGTATTTTTTTACATTAAAACATAACCTGTCACTTTGTTTTTGTTCCCCAACAGGAGACAAGCGCTTCGAGTGCAGCCAGTGTCAGAAACGCTTCATGAGGAGCGACCACCTTACGAAGCATTACAAGACTCACATAAACACCAAGAACCTGTGAGCTGCCTGTTTACAGAGCGTGTACGCAGACAGACTCTCTCAAACTGAAGACTGTATTAAGAGGACGGAGGGGCGAAGGAGACGTTACCGAGGGAGTATCTGAGACTTGTTCCAGTGCGGGAAATACTCCAAAAAAAAAAAGTCCCCATATCTCCTCTCAACCCTCTAGGACACTGTAGCTCGGTGTACAATGAAATCCTACGTGGTGGACTTCAAACTGATCCAGCAAATTAATTAATAATAGTTTAACTTTGTTTTCTTCTCTCTGGTCTGAGCGGAGGTCCAGAACCAGCTCCGACTTGGACGAGTAAGGCGACGAGGTGGCGATGCTTCAGATGATTAACTCTTGCTTGCTTATTTATGAACTGCTCTGGTGGGAAACACAGAATAATTCACACGCCAACACCAAGAGCTCCTCCTCCTTTTGTTTTGTTTTTTTTTGTTTTCTCTCTCCAAAATCCTGCTTGTTTTGTCTTTTAAGTTGTCTGGTGCTGAACATCGGGAGCTCCTTACAAATTGGCGTTCAGAAAAGGAGAAAATTCAACACCGTGTTTTGTAAATATAACAGAAATTTGTTACCCAAGTGGAATGGTAATTTAGATTTAAGCTATTTGTTTTTCAGCAGGAGTCTCTGCTGATTTAAAAACCTGTATACCCCAAAAAAACTAATTTGGGACCATTACATAAAAACCTCCCCGAGAAAACTTTTGAAAACCTCTAGAAGTTTACATCGGCTATTTTTTACATGTAAATGAAAACTATCATAATATTAATAATGATAATAAAACTATTTATAACATTTTTTCCATACAATTGTTACAAGTTGATTTACAAAATAGGCGTGTGGACAAAGATTAAAGGAGTCTCAAAGTTTAAAAACAAGCCCACGAGGATGTTAAAGGAGTATTTCATCATGTGCACACGTTTGTTTTGAGGGTACTGATCCGACTTGGCTCGAGCTCTTCCTGCAGAGCGATCCGAGGCCTGGCAGCTCTGATGGCAAAGTCGCTCGGCTGCCAAGACCCGCAGAACAAAACAGCAGCACTTCAGGCTGTGCTGAGCCCTGGAAAGAGTTGGACGTGCAGTTCAGGGCCAGAAGTCACTGTGCCTTAAAAGTTGTCATTAAAGTTTCCAAAACAAAACGGGCAGAAAGTGAAGAGCAGATGAAATTTGAGTCGTGTGGGGAAATCTTAGTGGCAAATAGGCGTATAGTCTGAATGCAACGAGATGAACGTCAAATTTCAAGGTCAAGAGTCGTCACAAAAGACGTCGATGAGGAATTTTAAGGGGCTGGAGTTTCACTTTTATTGGCAGAAGGAAACACAGGAGAGAGAGAGAGGGGTTTAAAGAAATGCAGCAAAGCCTAAAACCAGAAATAAGTTAGTATTTCATCTTCCGCTTCCCTCGTCTTTGAGTCAGTTGTTGTTTTTTATTATCCGTATTTGATTAAATGCCTGAAAAAAGGTCTGTGGTTAACACAAGCTTAAGAGATTTACATGTTTTTGTTCCTTAGTTACAAGTTGCTTTCCTCGTTCAGATTATTCAGTGTTGTTCCGCTATTTCTTGTGATGTTTCATCAGTCAGATAGTGTTGTTAGCGAGACGTTGAGCACATTTTCATATTAAATTATTTTATCTGCCACCAGCCAAAAAAACCCCAAAACAAACGCTGGTATAGATCGCTGCTGCTGACATTGAACTCGTGACCACAGCGAAGTTAATTTAAACATTATCTTTTTACTTTGGTTTCATTTACGCTTCTAAAATCATAAACTGATGTTCGTTCGTGAAGATTATCTTGCTGATTTCAGTATCGTGAACTCGTGTTTGCCACAGAGCTTTATTTCAATCTTCAGATTCAGCCGACAGAAATACGTCATTCCCGCTCTGTTACATGCAACAAAAGATCGCTGGCTGGATTCGAACCGCCGCTCGTACTTTACAAAATCACAGATTAGGCATAATGCCACAAAGTGTAAACATGTGATGGGAGAACAATAAGGAACCCAGGATCGAACCTTGTGGAACACCAAATGTGAAAGTGTTTAAATTTCACCCTTCTGCTAAAGTGATCAATCGGCTGTGAACGGGTCATCTGTCAGCTGCGAGGACGAAGTTGATAGTAACATCTCCAATACCTCACTGAAATAGGAGCATCAGCAGTTCTGAGTAAATGGCAAGCGGTTCGGTTCTGATGGTGTCTTAAGGACGTATACTACCTTTAAAATGCTCCGCTCTGAGAGAAGCGCTGCAAAAACTTTCAACCTTCATTTCCTGTGGTGTCAAAAATGGCTGAGTGGATTTCCTTTCAAAACCCTGAAACAGATCCAAGTGTTTTTAAAAGTTTGAGAAAAAAGGTCAAAGGATTTCATTCAGTGGGATATTAGTGATGGGAGGAGCGAGTCGGCTCTCAGCTGGTCGTCCCTCCTGGAGGCCACGTCAGGTACGCTAACGTCTCGGGGCTGGGTATCGAACTTTGATGCTTCTGTTTGGTCCTGACTGGTACTGAAATGTGTTCCAAGCAGTGAATATCGAAGCTGTCGAGTATCGAGAGTTGGAGCTGAATGTTTCGTCGGATTCATACTTTTTTTTTTTTTAGATTTTCTAGTTTTAGACATTCTTCAATGGCTTTATGTTTTTAAACTTCTAACATCAACCTAAAACTTATTTTGTTAATTTGAAAAAGTTTTTTTTTTTTACCTGAGAGGTTTTGAGTTTTCATTCTGGGGTTTATTTTATAAAAAAAAAACATTTATACTTTGTAAAGTAAAAACATTTGGTACATTTACCTGACGATACCCAGCCCTACTTTAAACATTGTGTACTAATTATTATAACTGAATTCTGGGTCAAATCTGCTTTTTCTGCTTTACTTACAGTATAACTTTGAGCTGATGATTCGTAGCCTATGCATTGCTGTATATATGATTCAGATTTCCAATTATTTGGCCTGACTTGACAATCACGTCTTGAGATGGAAACAAAAAAAACAAAAACTTTCTCAGGCCTTTGTTCAGTTACTTTGTACATGACTTTTTTCCAGCTATGTGATAGCTTTAAATCTGAATTAACACTTGAGAAGTTGTTTTTGTTGATATACAGGTAACCAGCATTAGGCCTACTGTACAGTATTCACACAAGTTAATATCTTTTGCTTTACAGGAAAGATTCTGTTGCTCATATCGTTTTTTTTTTTTATATATGTTGAAGATGTGCTGATCTTTTGCTAACAGGTCATCAGTCAGTTTGAAGTCCGGCCTGTATGGGAGGTCCTTTCATGTAATAGAAATACACAGACTTATTGTCAGATAGGCTTCTTGGTCAGATTTAGCACGGCGCCATCAGACGAGCGTGTATGTTACGTTTCCACTGTGGCGTGTTGGATACTGTGATGTTTCGTGGAGGGTTGCTGCCTCGCTGCAAAACAAACGTAACAACAACTTCTTTGACCAAAAAAAAAGAAAAAAAAAAAAGCTGAAGTCAGATTTATTTTTAAAGCACTTTGACACAGTTTTCCTCAAAGTGCTTCACACGGGGAGGGCAACAGATGACGTAAAGCTTAGGTGGCCAATATTTGGTGTATTTTTTCAAGAATGTGTCTGAAGACATGCGATGCCATTGGGATGGACAGACGGAGCCTGCTCATATTTATGTTTGTATTTCATGTCTGAATATGTAAATACAGTGTGTGTCTGGTAGACACAGTAAATGTAGGATATTAGAGAACAAAAGTTAAGCTGCCTAGTGTTTCGGTTGGCGCGGCCAGCCATGAAGGAAGTGGACTTTGTACAGCGTGTAAGGAATAAAATATAATGTGACATTGTATAGCTTCATTCCTGCTTTGTATAAGACTTCTAGATCTTTTTTCTATTGAATTAAAGATGCCTTAGACAGCTGCACCCAGTATTTAAAGATGTTTTTTGTTTTTTTTTCTGTCTAATTCCAGGTAACAACATTTGTAAAATTCCTTTTTGTGTTTTTAACTTATGTTACATGCTAAAATGTAATGTGCACTGATTTAAAGTCCCAGGTTTCAAACAATTTGTAAATTTAATCTTGATTGTAATTAAAAACAAATATAATGAGATTTTTTTTCCAAATTAAGACATTTCTATTGCTTGGTTTCTGTGAATTAGATGCTTCTCCTTCTCCCGGCCGATATGTCACATAATGTTCTGCAGCCAGTTGTTGTGTTTATCAGGAGAAACCAGAGAACCAGCAATTTATTTTTTAATTTGTATGAAGGTGCTAAAACATGAGGTTTGCTCCTTTTCTACAACCCCCCTCAATAAAGAACTTAAACTGCTCGCTGCTGCTGCCGTCATTGTTCTTTCTACCTTCATCTTGGGGCGAATTCTAGATAATAAAAAATAATTTAGTCCTTTTTGTGTTTTTCTTTGGTCGAATTTTAACATATCAGACATAACAAAGTCCTGGATTTACTTCCATCATGATCCTGCTGTGTAAACAGTCCAGTTATATCCATCAAGACAGAGACATGCATCAAATATCTAAGTTAATGAACAATGAAACTGAAAGCTGACTATCTTAAAAGTATTTATACCCCCAATGGATCTCACAAAATAAAAGACAGTAGTGGTTCGACACTCTTCAACATGCAACTATCAGCATATGTTGTGCTGTAAATGTGTAACTTTGATTGAAAGAAACACAATTTTAGTTTTTTTTTAGTACAGTAACATTAAGATGTAAAAGATTTTGAATGTTGCTCTCTTTTCAGCTTTAAATTAAATTACTTTATAGGGAAAAAAATGTAGTGTAAGAGCGAAAACAAAGTAAACTGAGGTACAATCGATTTTAGTGAACTTATACTGAAAGAGCACATGATTAATGCACTAAAAGTATGCTATTAAAAGTAGATTGTGTAGTAGTAGTAAAAAATACAGACTTAAAAAATACCCAAGAAATGACTTAATTACAGTAATTTGATTGGTTGTAATTAGTGACCTCCACCGGTGCTTCATAATATATCATGAGTGCTGCTAAAGATTTACTTAAATAAACTAAAGTGTACTTGACTGTATTGAGACACCATTAAGATGAACTTAAATATGTTTATGTATAACTTTGTGTACTAAAAATGTTTTTTTTTCTACTTTAAGTGTGTTTCAGTCCATTCATAGATAACTGTTATCACACTCATACTAGAAATAAATCCACAATTCAATCAAAATGAGTTGAAGTTAAAATAAATGAATTAAATATTCCTATATGGGACTTTTATTTTGAAAAGCTCTGTGGCTCGCGTCATCAGAAGTCGACAGGAGCATATCCTGCTAGCTGGATGACAGCCGGTA
>OMLP01025906.1:10145-22715 GCA_900302685.1 Spondyliosoma cantharus | reverse complement strand
ATTCTAATCTTAATTCTGTGTAATTGGTGTTGTTGTTGAGTTATATAAAGCACAAAATTGTCTCGTCAGTGTTTTATTTATATAATAATTGAGTTAGCGCGGCGGTGCCGTGTGAACAAGCCGGACAGGTTCATCTTTGTTAGCTAAGCTAGTTAGCTAGCCTCGTTTGTTTACATGAGTATACTCAGCAGGTCACACACAGTCAGGAAACCTCCTGATATCTGTCCGGTTCACTGGTTCTCAGTGGTCACAGGTGCGTGTTAAAACACATTAATGGTGGAAAACTTGCGAGAAATGCCAGCGACAACATAAAGTATGTGAGGTTTGTTGTCCAAGTTTGTGTTCTTGTTGAAAATGTTGACTGTTGATGTTCTCTTGTATTTGTAGACCGTCCATTTTGTCTAACTACACTCTCCTGACAGGAACAGAGAGTATGGAAAATATATGAAAATCATATTGTCTTGTCTTGTGTCTACTTCACTGTCACACATGATGCCTTCAGGCTCCTTTAGCTGATGGACACTTGACTGCTCACACTGATTTGAAATGTTCAGAATGGTCATGTTGTTTGATACTAAAGACAAAATACCAAAACAATGTTTATTACTAGAGATTCAGAAATGTTTTCCCCAGACTCCCTTACACAATTACCCCATTCAGTAAGTTGTTGCATGAGGAGAAACTTTATAAACTTTGTGAAAAGCTTTCGCTGATACATTTTGAATCATTTTGACCTTCTAGTAAATCGGCATACATGAAGTTATTTCTCTCTTTGTGTAAAAAACATTGTGTCTGTTTGTCCCAGTGATGTACGTGTTTATTTTCAGGTAAGGACAGATTGTGATACCAGGTCTGAACTGGCTCTGGCTCTGGCTCGGTCAGTACTGAGCCCCGAGCCGGACTTCACATGCTGCTTTAGAATCCACCTTTTTTTAAATCTGCCCTGGAAGCAGACGTGCACCTCAGAGAGATCTAGATAGAAGAACCACTTTCATCTAACATCTAACATCCAACAGTCCACTTCTCCCTGACAGTATTATTTTCTGCTCTTCAGGTATTTTTCCAGAATGACAGCAGTCAAATAGGAGGAGGGATGAGGTTCTTTGGGCCGGCCGAGCTGGTCGCAGGCCTCTGTCATACAGACGAGCAGAATCCTTTCCCCGTGTGGCAGGATGGACACGTCAGCCCCTGTTTCAACCAGCTCGTCCTGGGAGCGTTGCCTCATGCAGGGATGGCCATTTTCAGTGCCTGCTACCTCGGCATGGACAGGTAGGTCACACACATCACGAAAAATGTAGAGATCCCGTTCACACGTTGGTTTGTAAAGACAGTTGATACATGCATCAGAAAGTTATTCAATCATTTCATGACGTGTGATACAAATTCTATTTAACATCAGTAAAGGCAAACTCTTCTACTTATCCTCTAATGTCCTCGTTACATCTTTATAATCTGTTATTTTTTCGCTGTCTTTTTGCAGAAGACACTATTCTGTGCTTGTAATTGGCCATGAAGTTAAATCTCTCCCTCTGTACTGATGTTGCTGCTTCGTAGATGCAGCCTCTTCCAGACGTCTCCTCCCTGTGGCTGGAGGCTCAGGTTGGTGTCGGCTCTGCTGGCTGCGCTGCTCTTCACTGCGGATGTCGTGGTGGTGAGTCTCCTCCAGCAGGCCGACATGTACCTGGACGTCTTCGCTGACGGCTGTGCCATCCTGGCCTGGCTGGTCCACTTCAGTGCCATCACGGTGCTCCAGAGGACGGCCTTCAGGAGAACCAGAGGACCTCTGCTGCTGCTGCTGCTGGTCCTTCTGTCTGTCCCAAACGTGGTCATCACCTTGATGATTTACTGTGACAGTCAGGAGTATTTACACCTCACTCAACCTCTGAAATTGGCACGTTTTGTGCTCGCCTCAACCAGAACAGTCCCTCTCCTGGTTTATCTTCTGGCGTTTACATTCCCCTGCATCAGTGATGCTGGATATACTTTGTACATCAATGCTGTGGATGGATCCCCTCTCATCTCAGAGAGCACCGAGCCGGATACAGGGGAGATGGTGGCCGAGGACGGGAGCAGCTGTGTGTCGCGGCTCTTCTACCTGTGGCTGAATCTTCTCTTCAGACGAGGGCAGCGAGGGGAGCTGGACAGACCAGCTGATGTTTATCACCTCCCTCGGAAACTTCGGACTACTGTGGTTTGTCGTTACTTCAACCAGTGCTGGGAAGCCTGCCGACGAGGGGCTGCAGTCAGTGACGGGCAGGACCAGTGGCCCAGGCCGGTCAGCAGAAACCTCCTGGGTGGCACCTGGAGTTCACACAACCAGGAGGAACCACTGGAGCTGGAGGGGGATGTAAGACTGCTGAGGGTGCTGCACAAGGCGTTTGGGTTGCGTTTCTACATCCTTGGTGTGCTGAAGGTGTTGGTGAACTTGTCGAGCTTCGCGGGTCCCCTCCTCCTGAGCGCTCTGGTGAACTTCATGGAGGACGCGGGAGCTCCTGTCAGCACGGGTGCCTACTGCGCTCTGGGGCTCTTTGCCACCTCTCTTCTCACCTCAGTCCTCCAAAACATCTTCGTCTTCGAGGTCTCCAAGGTGGCGTTGGCAGCACGTGCAGCTCTCGTGTCGTCCATCTACAGCAAAGCCCTGCAGGTCAGCGGCAGCAGCCTGGCCAGCTTCACTCTGGGAGAGCTGGTGAACTTAATGACCGCGGACTCCGACCGCGTGGTCAACTTCTTCAGGAGCTTCCACGAGCTGTGGAGCATGCCCTTCCAGTTTTGTATCACCCTCTACTTGCTGTACCTGCAGGTGGGTGTGGCCTTTCTCGGAGGGCTGGGTGTGGCGCTGCTGCTGTTGCCGTTCAACAGGTTCCTCGCTATCCGTATCCTTAGCAACAGCAAAGGCATGCTCAGGTGCAAGGACGACCGTGTTAAGGTGAGAACCTTATAAACATTACAGTTATAGTTGATATAAATATTGATATCTGCATCAACTGTAATCTGAATTCTTGGCATTATTGCCAGTTGTGCACATTTCCATATGTAATATCAGATTAAGTAGAAGTAGTGTTGAATTTAAGATCTGCTGTAACATTATTTGTCCAAGAAAAACGTTGAGTTTCTGACTTTTCTCTCCCAGTTAATGACCGAGATCCTCTTCGGCATTCGCGTCATCAAGTTCTACAACTGGGAGCCTCATTTCTCTCAGAAGGTCACCGACAGTCGTAAACAAGAGCTGTCGCACCTCAAGGCCATCAAGTACCTGGACGCCATGTGTGTTTACACCTGGGCTGCTCTGCCTGTGGTCATCTCCATCCTCACCTTCGTCACGTACGTGCTGCTGGGACACCAGCTGACTGCAGCCAAGGTGAGGAAGCTTTGCTCGATGCTTTGAAATCGAACTTTTCTGTGTTGACGTGATCGGAGCTACGAGAAAGTTTTGTTTGTCACAGCAGTTTTAAGGCTTAAAAACTCTTTTCACATGAGAAAGAAGAGCTAACATTGTGTTTTATTCGCAGCTTCTTCAAGTTTTTACCTTGATGATGAACAGGAGTGAATGAGTTTTTCAAAATAAAAGCTTAGTAATAATCTGTGCCATTCTAATATTACCAAATGTCATCGTGAAATGATTAAAGGCTGATAAAAGTTTACATTTCTGATCGTTTTTCATTAAAATAAGCAATTCTCAAGATAAAATGAAGGTTTCGTGTTATATCATGTTCTTTGTTTCAGATTATACCTTTTAGTTTTGATTTATTCAAAGATGCATGTCTCTGATGCTGTAAATTTAACAGGATCAAACATTTATTTTCATTGAACCAAAACTCAAAATCTTGCCAAGTATATTATTCTTTATTTAATTTCTAGTCAGTCCATTTGAGGATTTTTGCAGCCTGTATTTTTCTTTGTTCGCAGGTTGTTGTTATGTTTGATGACTCAGCGGTAAACGCTCTCTCCTGCAGGTGTTCACCACGCTGGCTCTGGTGGGAATGTTGGTCGTCCCACTCAACGCCTTCCCCTGGGTGCTCAACGGCATCCTGGAGGCCAAAGTGTCTCTGGATCGAATCCAGCGCTTCTTCAAACTGACCAACCAGGACCTGCAGGCGTACTACGCTCTGGGTAGGCTGCTTCTTGTTTCAGTGTGGAGGTGGATGAGTTTAAGGTCACAGACGCAGTTTTTATCTGGTCACATTTGGTCGAGTCTGTCGAGGGAAGAGCAGATTTACTGACTAAACTCTGTAGCCGTGAACACATTACACCAACAACGCTATCTGAATGGTTCCACATCATGAGTACCAGCCTATCAACACTCAGTAATCTGAACTTGCAAACTAACTAGTAACTAAAGTTATTAAATAAATGTGTGGAGTAGAAGTATAAAGTAGCAGAAAATAGAAATACTCAAGTAAAATACCTCAAAATTGTCCTCAAGTACAATAATTGTACATTTTAGTTAGTTAAATTCATCTATTATTCAAAATGTTCATGCAAATATATTTATTTTACTGCAAATGTATATTAGATGAGAACTGCTTATCTCTATACAACAAAACTAGATAAATATATATAATAATATCTGTTATTCTATATCTGTAAACCTTCCATATGTGTCTCAGTGTCTCCTGAAGACAGTCAGACGTCGGTCCTGTTGAACCAGGGGACATTTTCCTGGCAGGGGCCCGACAGTCCCAAAGACGGGGAAACTGAGCGTGGAGCAGCTAAAGGGAGTCTGCAGCTGCACAGCCTCAACCTACACATCACCAAAGTACGAGCCGTCTGTCAACACACGGCAGCCTTCGTGCTCTTTGTATAAAGTCCTGCAGAATGATAGCTGAGCCGGTGCAGAGGAGTGAAGTCACAAGTCTGATTTAAACACATTTATTTTGTAACCAGAAACAACTAGACACATTAAAACTGTGTTTTCTTTCCTAAAATACATTAAAAGAAACTTGATCTGACTCAACTCAGCCAGTAAACATCTGCACACTGAATGTTGTCGACTCCAACATTTAACAACATTTCTGAACTAGCGACTGATGAGTTAAAGCTTGAAAAGTTCAGTGTCGTGTCTTTAACACCATGAAAGTTATATAAAACGGTTCGCCAGCTGATTGAAATCCAATCAGTTTTGAATTAAAGGTCTGAACGTTTGAGCGAGCAGTAACGGTGTTTCTGTGGTTCTGGTTCAGGGCTCTCTGGTCGCTGTGGTGGGGAAGGTCGGCTGTGGGAAGAGTTCCTTACTGGCTGCTGTCACTGGAGAACTCAGCAGGTAAACCACCTCCGTTTGTTTACATTGTGGAGAAGTTTAGGGATTTATAACTGCAGGGGAAGTTGGAGGGTTTGATACATCTTAATACATTAATTTACAGGTACTTTAAGGTATCACAGTCTTTCCTCCTGTCTGCAGGCTGAGTGGAGTTATATATGTTGCAGACAGAGAGGCCGGGTTCGGTCTGGCTGCTCAGGAGCCGTGGATCCAGCATGCATCAGTACGGGACAACATCCTGTTCGGCAAAGCGCACGATCCCGCCTTCTATCAGGCCGTGATCGAGGCCTGCGCTCTCTCAGACGACCTCAACGTACGATCACTACGCTGTCCTGCCTTTGTGTTTCTTCCCTTTAGTGTCTCTACATATCACCGCGTGAGATCCTTTGGGTTTTAAACTAATCGTTCTTAAATGCATCTTCAGGTTTTGCCGAATGGCGACAGGACAGAAGTGGGAGAGAACGGAGTGACTCTGAGCGGAGGACAGAAGGCTCGGCTGGCCCTCGCCAGAGCTGTTTACATGGTCGGTCCGCTGCACAAACCTGCCATCTGCTCATAGCAGGACGAGGTTTAACAAACAAGTGTTAGTCTGCAGGAAACGCTGACAAGGATAAAATCACTGCAGAGTTTCACATTAATATGTTTTTATTTCTGTTTTTGTTGATCATTAAAAGTAGGAGCAGCTCAGATACACGTGTGTATAAACCAGAAAGACACAGTGTTCATGATTAATCAGCAGGTGTCTCGTGTGCTTTCATGACTCTGCCGGACATCACCACCGCAGGACAAAGACATCTACCTCCTCGATGATCCGTTGGCGGCGGTCGATACTGACGTGGCCGAACACCTCATGAGGAAATGCATCATGGAGCTCCTCAAGGGAAAGACCAGAATCCTTTGCACGCACCGCTTAGAGTTTGTGTACAAAGCCGACCTGGTCGTCCTCATGGACAACGGAACGATCGTCAGGACAGGTAGAAACCAAAATTTGGGAAAGTCTGCAAACGAGGCACAATTATTCTAATAAACAAGTCTTTTTTTATTCCACCTGCTCTGTTTCTTTGCTCTTAAACAGGCACGGCGGCAGAAATCCTTCCTCTGGTCGAGGCAGTGCCGAAAAAACAAAAGAATGACCACAACATGAAAGAGAAAGGTGTGTTCACCTCGAGTTATAATATAACACATTATTTATGTTAATGTTTGAATAAATGAGCTGGTTCTGTTGTTCTGGCTGATGTCAGTGAACATTATAATATAATAAATAAATAACATTATATTCACGTCTCTTCTTGGTTCTGAACAGACGGCGTGGAGCACGAGGAGGATCCAGGTTCACCTCCCGATCTGTGTGTGGATGATGACCCCGACCAGTTGGGGGCGGAGCAGAAGCAGGCGGGCGGACTGTCGTGGAGAGTTTACCGGACCTACTGGGCTGCTGTGGGCGGAGTGCTGGCTGCTTCCATCCTGATGTCTCTGCTCCTCATGCAAGGTTTGGATCGACCGCTTTAATGTCGTCGTTCATATTAAGATCATTCTTCTGTGTTTGCATCAACGGTTTGTCTCAAAGGACGGAGTTGATCCATCGGCAATCAAACACAAACAAGATGTTACAGGATTAACACAAGGAAGCGATCATTCAGCCTCGAGCGGCTTCAGACTGTAGTTTTGTCTCCAGACTTGCAGATAAATGAACACTTTTCCTGCCGTTTCAGCCTCTAAGAACCTCTCTGACTGGTGGCTCTCTCACTGGATCTCAGAGCTGAAAAACAACGGTTCCTCGAGAACGAATGGTTCGACCTCAGCTGCCTTCAGCTCGCCTCACCTGCTGCTCTTCTCACCTGGAGGGTTAATGTAAGTTGTCTCATCACTACGATGTTTATTTGAATGAAAAGAAATTCGGTTTTTATGGAGTCAAGTTGCCATTCAAGTCGATAAACTAACTCTCCCCTTCAGGTCTTTTCCGTCCTCGTCGGTTCAAACCTTTCATTTAAACACGAGCTCTGACGTCCAGTTCTACCTGACGGTGTACACCTGCATTGCCGTGGCCAACACTGTCTTCACCGCCATGCGAGCCTTCCTCTTTGCCTACGGAGTCGTCTGTGCCGCCACGTTCATCCACAGAAGGCTCCTGGACCGAGTCCTGAAGGTGCGTCATCTGAGAGTCGTGCACCTCAAGCCACTGTCATTCTCTGCGGGCCGCCGGCGAGAGCCGAGCCGAGCAGATTGAGTGTTTGTCATGTTTGGCAGCAGTAGATGAGGGTTAGAGCACCAGGCTGCTGACTGAACGGCTGCCAGGATGAAACTCTACACTCGCTGATGAGAGGATGTTAATTACCCTCAAACACCTCTAAATGTGGTGCTGCTTAACACAAGATCAATATGTTGGTGTTTTGGGAAGCGTAGCTCAGTATAAAGACTGCAAACAGGGGAAACCGGCTGACCTGGCTCTGTCTAAAAGTAAAGTCCACATCAACGTAAAATCAAACATGTGACATCTTGTTTGTTTAATCTGTACAGATGACAAACTGTGAAAACAACTTTTCAACCTTTGCACAGAGCCGAGCTAAAGGATCCATCTCATCATGGCAAGAAAACAAAAAAGAACTCATCAGAAGAACTTGATCTATTCATTTAAAGATCTACTAAATAATATTTTTACATTTAAATGAATCAGATGTCTAATCTCTGAAGCTCTGTGGAGCTTTTTAGCACAATTATTTTAATTTCCTATCATGTAAATCCTCCTGCGGCTGCTCAGTTTGTGTTGTGTGAGTTCTTCCATCAGGTGGACACAAACACAACTGCAGCTGAATGATGATGTTGTTCTGAGTCCAAAGAAACAAGCTGCAAACACAACATTAACATATTAACACCATTTAAAAAAGGGTTTATTTACACATCCTGAAATCGTGTTTCTGGTCCAATACTCAAGCTTTGTCTGCTGTTTGTTGCTGAACAGGTGTTTTCATTTACAGCTGCCTGCTTGTGGCGCTGAGCACTGAGAGCTGTGACCAGTTCAGTAACGTTGCAGGCAGTAAAACCAAAACAAAGAGCTGAAAGATGCTAAAAAGCTCTCTATAACTGAGGGCAGAGCAGCTTTCAGAGGACATTGTTTTCATCTTTACCTCCCTGTTTTAATTTGAAACTTGACTCTTAACTTCCTGTCTGCGTCCTCCTGTAGGCCACGATGACGTTCTTTGACACGACCCCGATGGGTCGCGTTCTCAACCGTTTCTCTTCGGACGTGTACAACGTGGATGACAAACTGCCGTTCATCCTGAACATCCTGCTCGCCACCGTGTTCAACCTGCTGGGCATGCTGGTGATAATAAGCTACAGCCTCCCCTGGGTCCTAGTGCCCCTGCTGCCCCTGGCTCTGTTCTACTTCCGCACGCAGCGCTTTTACCGACACACGTCTCGGGAGCTGAAGCGCCTCTACAGCCTGACTCTGTCGCCCGTCTACTCGCACTTCTCTGAGACGCTGACCGGGCTCGGAACCATCCGGGCCAGCGGCAGCTCTGCCAGGTGAGGGACGGGAAAGAAGACGTTATGATGATTGAAAAATAAACTACAGATGCTCTAACCGTCATCTCTCTGTCAGTCAGAGTGTTTCTCTTCACACCAGACTAAAAGGTTTTGCTGTTCCAGGTTTGTGGAGGAGAACGCCAGACGTCTGGAGCAGAATCAACGCTGCCTGTTTCTCAGCAATGCCGCCTCGCAGTGGCTGGACATCCGGCTGCAGCTGATCGGTGTTTCTGTGGTGACCGGCCTCGGGGTGATCGCTGTCGTCCAACACCAGTATAATTCTGTTGATCCAGGTGAGTCCACAGCTGAGTTCGGTGGCTGTGATCCAGTATACGAGTCGGCCAGTTTCCTCACTGTGTGTTGCCGGCTGTGTCTCCCCGTCAGGTCTGGTGGGTCTGTCGCTGTCCTACTCCCTGTCCATCACGATGCTGCTGTCTGGCCTCATATCCAACTTCACCGAGACTGAGATGCAGCTGGTGAGCGTGGAGAGAACTGAGGAATACTCCACCGGCCTTCCCATGGAGCCGCAGCAGCTGAACGCACAGGTGAGACCAGCTGCTGCGCTGACACCGACACGACAGCCGGTAAAGAGCAGGTGTGCTGGTGAATAGAGAGCACTGGTTTCCAACTGGTCTTGGTCCAAGGATGAGATCTTAGTCCACACATAGAACAACTTCAACTACACTGGATTTATTCTCATTCTTAGAACCACTGTGCTGCATCTCATCAGAGCCATTCTTCAGGTTTTAGTGGCATCTAGTGGTGAATTCAGGAAACAACAGCTGTTGTGATAAAGACACAATTAACTCACGATCTCAATAAAATAGGAAGTATTGCAGCAAAAATGTGTTTGTTCCTTCACTTTTTTCACTCCCTCCTCTCTGCTGCCACCATCAGCTGCCGCCGGCGTGGCCCGATCAGGGCTGGTTGGAGTTCCGTGCCGTAGTTCTGGCCTACAGAGACGGTCTCCCTAACGCTCTGGACGGGGTGAGCATGGTGGTGCGACCCGGAGAGAAGGTGGGCATCGTGGGACGTACGGGCTCCGGCAAGTCCTCCCTGTTCCTGGCCCTGTTCCGTATGGTGGAGCCGGACCAGGGTCAGATTCTCCTGGACGGGCTGGACATCAGCGCCGTGGGCCTGGCTCAGCTCAGGTATGAATGAAGTGGTGGTGGGTTAATTTCAGTATCGTAACAACACAAATGCAGGATAATAAAAGCAGTCGGTGACAAGTCAGAGTTGACACGTGTTGTGTGTTGTGGTGGCGCCCTCTGCAGGTCCAGGCTGGCCATCATTCCTCAGGACCCCTTCCTGTTCAGCGGGACCATCAGGGAGAATCTGGACCCATGTGGGCGAAACCAAGACCAGCAGCTGCTGGACGTGCTGGACCAGTGCCACCTCAGCTCTGTGGTTAACAGGATGGGTGAGATGCCGAGACAGACGAGATTAAAACGTTGTGATGAGGAAGTTGGTAATGATGTGAGACGAGGAGACGGGATGACTCAGTGAATGTATGACGAGCACAGAGATGCTTGTGAAACCGGGGTGTGTCTGGTTCACCTGATCAGATGGTTTGATTTAAAACATCAGGTGATCTGAACCTACAACAACAGCTTGACTTTATCCTAGAAATAAAAAATGCCACCTTCAGTGATTGAACAATAAACAACAAAAGATAGACATTCGATTTGTTCAAAGTTCGGTTTCTCAACATCTGTCCAGAGTGAAACCTCTTCACAAACAAATCAATAAAGGATCTCTGGACAATAAAGTAAACCCAACATCTCCGTCACTGCAGCTGCAGGTGACTGGTAGAGGTGGAGAGATACGTGGAGAAGCTGAAACATGACCTGCTGCAGCTGAAGCACGACGCCTCTGCAGAAATCCTGAGAAATATTTGAATGTGCCACTTCACACAGTTTCATCTCATTAGTATCAGCGCACATTAGAACTGATGACGTCACATTCAGACGACCTCTCTGACGTCTCGTGTGTTTGTGCGTCTGCAGGTGGTCTGGACGCTGAGGTTGGTGAGAGAGGAAAATGCTTCTCCGTGGGACAGAGACAGCTGCTGTGTCTGGCCCGAGCTCTGCTGACTCAGGCCAAGGTGAGACCTCAGCTGTGTTATTGTACTGAAACTCACCTGCCTGCGTATAATTAATATGGACGCAGCCTCCGGGTCTGAAGAGTGAAGCCGGTGTAGGAATGTCCTTTCAAATGACGGCAAGGGTTTCACAAAGACGTCTGACTTGATTTATTACCTCAGAAAACAGTTAGCTAATGAGTTTATGGTCTCAATCTCTAAGTTTAAGTCTTCTTCAACAGGATGTTCTCCACAGTTGCACCCTCTCGTCCACATCAATCACTTCTGGCTCCAATAAAACAAGATGGCGACGTCCGTAATGCCATCCAGCTCACCTGGGTGCAGCTCACCAGTTCAAACAAATCAAACAGGCTCTCTAAGAAACAAAAATCCAAAAGCAAACACTCGTCGAGCGGCTACTTTGTCAGGAATACAACAGATAATCAAATAGTGTATCTGTTTACAGTGCAGACAAACAGCTGCCCTCCATCACGCCATGAGCCGACCGCGACCTGATTTCATGCAGTGAGAGTAGTTTTCCACTCTACAGCGGAGTTCGTTACCTCGATGAGGAGTTGCAGGTGGGCAGGATGTCGCCGGTGTAAATAATGGGTTTAAACGTCATTGTTATGTTTATAGTGTTGTTGGTGCAGCCTTAAAAAGTGACCATCCCTTGTTTTGTGAAGCAGCAGTGGCAGAGAACTAATCCAGCTCTGATACAGCTGTAGGAGAATGAAGATTAACCTGCGAGGCTGATATCAGTGAGATAAATCATCAGTGTTACATGCTGTCGTTCCCTCGGGTGTTTGCGGGCAGTTAATTATAATTAAGTATTATAACTGAATGTGCAGCCGCACCTTTACCTGATGAGCAGCTCTATTTTTATGACGCTGTGTTGTTTGTTCTCACCATGAGAACCTGATGATACTTAACTTTTTAAAAACCTTTCAGACTGACAGTCACTCGCAGCACACTTTCAAACTTCAACACACTGTTTCTTTACTCTGATCGACTGTAACCTTGATTTTCACTGACTGAAATATGAACTGCTCCTGTGTCAGAGGGTGCTTCGCCTTCCTCCCTCTTATCATCGTTCACAGTAATTCCTGCTCTGCTTCTGATGGGAACATTGAGCTCCAGGGCTCCTAGAGAATCCGAGCTAATAAGGTAATTTAGGAAACTTCTTCGAGCGACTCTGAGCGAGGACAGGACAGAAACTTTGATCTCAATGAGGAGGCGTGGTCGAGCCCGTTGCTAGGTGTGGAACATTTCTTTAATGTTCTGATTGGTTGATAAACAAAAGAAATATGAATGAGTGGACGGTAAACAATGTTGAACAGCTCTGTTGGATAAACTGTAAGACTTTCTGTGAAAGAAGTCTACCAGTTGTTTGAAAACACACCTGCATGCAAAGTACATGTTTATTTGCTTACATGTCGTCGTCATGCTGGTAATTTTAATGGACCTGCTCGATCTATTTGATATTAATGAGCATAAAACCATCATCTTCAGAGCAACACCACACTGTAGTTGTTTGTGTGATCCTTCTGTTGATGGAAGACCGCAATTCAAATTGTTGTTGCATTTTTAGTTAAAACATTTTTATAGTTTTTTAAAAAACATTTTTATAGTTTTTTAAAAAACATTTTTCTATATTTAAAAAAAAACAAAACATTTTTAGTAACACTTTTACAGTTACATTTTTTTT
>OMLP01025906.1:0-10125 GCA_900302685.1 Spondyliosoma cantharus | reverse complement strand
CATAAAACCATCATCTTCAGAGCAACACCACACTGTAGTTGTTTGTGTGATCCTTCTGTTGATGGAAGACCGCAATTCAAATTGTTGTTGCATTTTTAGTTGAAACATTTTTATAGTTTTTTAAAAAACATTTTTCTATATTTAAAAAAACAAACATTTTTAATTTTTTTTCAAACACTTTTGCAGTTAAATTTTTATTTTTTTTAAAAAAAACATTTTTAGTTTAATTTTTTTTTTCCAAACATTTTTACATTTTTTTGTATTTTTTACATTTGTACAGTTTTAAAAATAATGTTTTGAATAAAAAAATGCCTTTTTTTTCTACACTTTTATAGTTTTCTTGATACATTTTTACAGTTTAAAATTTGTATTTATTTATTAAAGAACGTTTTTTTTTTTTTTACAGTTTGAATTTTTTTTCAAAAACATTTTTTCACATTTTTTTCTAAATATTTTTACAGTCCAAAAAATGTTTTGGATTTAAAAAAAACCTTGTTTTTAAAACATCTTTACAGGGTTTTTGAAAAAAATATTTTTACAGTTAAAAAAAACAACTTTTTAATTTTATTTTTTACTTTTTCTTAACAAAGATCTCGTATAAATTTTAAGGAAGAATTCTTTGAAAGCATCACAGTTCTAAGAATTTTCTCTCAGCTCTTACCAGGAAGCCTCTGATCACATCACTGGAATATAAGACTGTGTTTTCCCGTCCTGTAGCTGCTGTGTATCGATGAAGCCACAGCCAGCGTCGACCAGAAGACGGACAAACTGCTGCAACAAACCATCAGAGAGAAGTTTCATGACAAGACCGTCCTCACTATCGCACACAGGTACAAGAGATGGAATTATCAGTTTCCAATCTTGTCAAAATTCAGACTGATTTTGCATAATTACGTTCTTATTTTGTGTTCTAGTCGTTATCTAAACCGTCATCTAATGTAGAAATGAAACCTTTAATTTAAGCTCTTGCTTCATTCTTCATCTCTACGTGTATATTTGATAAATAATCTTTGTTTTGTCGTCAGGATCAACACCATCATGGACTGTGACCGCGTGCTGGTGATGCATGCTGGGAAGGTGGCGGAGTTTGACACCCCGGCTGCTCTCTGCCAAACTGACCAGTCCATCTTCCACCGGCTGGTCGGGTCCAGAGGAGAATGAGACACCGAAAAAAAAAAAGACACCTGAAGGAGGAAATCTAAAGATTTATTTTTATATTTTATGCTGAAACTCGCTGCCTTTTTCTGCACCGTGCTGCTGAAAAACACTTTGGAAACTTTTACAGAAAACACAAAGTCTTCTTCTGTGGGAGCAGAGAAGCTCCAGGATTATGTGCTTTCTTTGGACCAGCAGTTCAGACGTGCTGCTAAGATTTGTTTTAATTTATTACTACAAGCTGGTAACGGCAGATACGACTCTTCGTACTCGACCAGTACGAGGTCATCTGACATTCTGTATTGTTTCTGTTGACTCAGTATGTTTCTGATGTTTTGATGTTTTATTTTCTTCGCTCTGGAAAAATCACCCAGTCATCAGCTCTTTTAAAAGTCAGCAATGGTGGCTGATGAGGGACAGTAGTTACACTCAGGTTTGTGTAATGTGGAAATACCTTAAAGGAACAGTTCACCCAAAAATTTAAACTTTGTCATCATCTGCAACTCTGATTAACTGTGAAGCTCCAGAAATGTTTTGTGGACTACGAAACCTCACCTGACTTTCCATCAGCGTGGGAGGGAGGAGATGATGGCTGAACTTACATTTTTGGGTGAACTGTTGCTTTAAAATGTGAAAGGGATGAAAAATAAAATGCAAACTCTCTGTTTGCTGCTGCCAAACATCTGGGGAAAATGTAGAACAGTCTCACTCTATGATCTAACTCTAGTTTGAATGCGTCATCTTTATGTCAGTAATCTATAATCTCAGATGTGCTCCTTTACAGCAGGAGTTAAAGGGTAGCTCCACAAATTGTGCACATTAAGGTGTGTTTACTGGCCTCGAGGAGTTCAACTGCATATGTGAAAAAAGTAGTTTAAAGCCTCTTGTGGTTCCAGAGGAAGCTGCATATAAGCCGATAAATTACCTCCAGTGATGTCACTCAGAGGCTAAATTGAATTGTGGGTAACAAAGCAACTTCCTCTGGAGCCACAAAATGCTTTATACTAGCTTTTTTCACATATGCAGTAGTACTTCCCAGGTCACTTTACAAACAGACAGTTTTCTTGCAGTTACAGTTATATGGTAACATTATTTGAAGTATTTGTTTAATGTACAGTGAGGTTTAAATGAAGGTGAAGGCAAATTAAGTGTTGGAACAAAGTGCATATAGCTGTACAGATACCTGACCCTAGATCTGTTTTAGCCACCTCAGCTCTGAGGAACATCGAGTAAGCAATATTCTGAAGACATCATAGTCAGATTTTAGTGTCTGTCTCAGCTCATAAAACACTAAGTTTAATAATTTATCTGTGTAACTTTGTTTCACAGGGGGTTGTATAAATTATGACAAAAATATGTTTTGGTGTTCCTCAGGGAAGCTGTTTTGGTCCCCTGCAGTTTTTGTTGTACGTGTGTTCCTTTGGGCATATCTTTTTGGAAACACTTCATGGTGATGATGAACAATTCTACATTTGTGTTGAGTTGACTTTTGTCCAGGTGTGTTTGTCTGTAGGCACTTAATAAATTATAAGGTTTTTTTCATTAGCATTCATGTTCTTATAGTTTCTTTAAAAGTTAAACGGACAGATATATTTATGTAACGCCAAAGCTTGAAGACTTTTAAAACGCTTGGCTGGATATCTCCTTACATTTTGTTTATGGTTTATAGATAAACAAAGTGACATGTGCAGCTGATACTGACGAGAGGCTGAAAAGCCACTTCTTCCTGGTTAATAATGTAAGATCTTTATTTGTATATGTCATAATATATTTTTTAACTGTGCTCATGAACATTTTCTTCACTTGGGAACATTTTTATCGAAAGCATTTTAACTGAACAATTCTAATGGTACTTTTGCTTCATATTTTTACTTATTATTTTATCAAATTAATGACAGTTTTCTCCTTTTAATCAATACGATATTCTAATGAATGTTCAGAGCTGTATTCATAAAGTTCATCATCATTAGTACATTATTGAAAAAGTCAGAGGTTTTGAATTTAAAGCCTGGATTATGTTTTTGGTTTTTTGTTTCCTATTTTGTTCATCAAACCAAAAATATATTTTTACTAAGTGTGTGTTTTTGTAATTAAGAAGTACATGGACTTTTTATAACCAGCGGAGATGTTTTCAGAATTGATTATTGGTCTTCTCTGTAAATGTGTGTATGTGGTTGTACTTTCTGTTCATCTGTTCTGTTTTGCTTTGTCATAATATGTTGCGGTGATACGTCTTAAAGGTGCAATATGTGCGTGAACAGAATAGAAGACTTCTGTTTATTGTCTTGCAGACATGCTAGCATGCTAACAAGCTAGTCTCAGGCCTGAAAACCTCTTTTTCCCGAGCAGTGTAAACACCAACACTCACTGAGAAGTCAGGCTAGCTGCACAGCTATCTAAGCTAACAAGCTAATAGTAGCTACAATCATTGATGTATCAACAGAATACAGCTAGCAGCAGTTAGCAGTTCTAACATTTTGCACCTTTTAATGCTGGTCGCCACCGATCATAATACAGAAAGAAGAAGAACAAGACAGTAACTAGCAGGGGCGGGCAATTCAAGCACAACAAGCTATTCAACGGGAAATATTTGACAATTATTTAGTTTGAGTATCTGCTGTTTGGATAATACATTTTTTTCAGACAATATCTTAGTTGCATGAACCCTTCGCATTTTTCTAATATAACAACTATTTGAATATTTGAAAAGGAGAGGACAGATGAAAGCGAGACACAAGTTAGCTCGCCAGTGTGAGAGTTTTTTAGATTCCATTAAAGCAAAAACCAGCTTTAGTTTAGGTAAAACTTAAGGAAAAAGTGAAAATGCCACTCACTGTATGTACTGTTAAATGACCACATTTAGGTCGACTTAAGATCAAGAAAAACAGCAAAATCTAATTCTTGCAAACCTGAAACCATTAAATATTTTGTATTTTTGCTTGAAAATTTGATGCAAACAATTGATGGATTAACCAAAACAGATGTTTCGGTCACTGAATGTTGCAGCTGTAATGACAATTTGAATTCAAATATTGATTTAAACTACGTGCATTAAACAACATCTGAGCCACTGAACTGGACTTTCAAATATTTACATCTAAATGTCAGATCATTTAGGAAGGATTTATTTTATTTTTCCCTTTATGAAGCACTCTGTAGGGATTAAGCTGTAATAAATCATTTCTTTTTAATAAACTTTGTTGTTGTTTTATTTCTGCAGGTTTGCCTGAGAACACAGTTGTTCTTATGTAACAGCCTTCCAGGTACAATTACATAATGATTGTGTGAATGCCGCTGAATCTCTCTTTTCTTTTCCGCCCAGATTCACACAGACCGCCGACTCTGTGACCAACAGGTGTAATCAGAGTGACTCACGCAGTGAACGCCTGCCGCTCCCTTGGCTCAGGTCAGCATTTTTCTCATGTTAACAAACTTCTCATGTTGTTTCGGGGAGTGTTTGGTCCATGTTTGTTTTGCTCTGTCTCGGTTCCTGAAAGTCAAGGTCCTGAGCTTACTCCTGGGTTTACTATACATACATATATATACATGAGTGGGTGTGTGTACTTAGACTGCATATGTGTTCACGTGGGAAAAGATGTTGACGTCTGAGGAGAAGCATGTCATAGACTGGAGATGTGTGTTCTTGCCTCTGGGGGTGTGTGTTTGTGTTTGCATGTATATGAGCCGCGGGCGTGTGGTAGTCAGGGTGTGTTTGCAGCAGGGTGTGTGATGTGACTGCGTGCGTGTGTGTGTGTTTATGTCTTGACAGTTGATGGAGGTGGGACGTTTAAAGGTGGAACCCGTTTGTCTGCTTCGAGTCAAGTATTCGTCCTCCTGAGCGACGCGCCTCTCCTCAGTTGCAGCCTGCAGAGCGAGCAGCATGGACTGACTGACGTCTGAGCTGGAACTCTTCAACACAACTTCAGCAACACGGAGCCAGAACAGCTGCCCGATGGACCCCAAGGTCAGTTTGATTTATGAGATTTATTTCCAGCTGTGGGATTGATTCTGTGTGACAGGGTGACAGGTGCTGAGCAAGTTTCAGGTGCCGTCATCCAGGTAGTTTCTGTCAAGACTCTGTAGCTTTTTCTGATAACCATCATTAAGAAAAGGTTGATTTATAGTTAATTTAACTGTGAGGTTTTATAAACTTCACAACAAACAGTTGCTTAATAAATTATTTGTTAAGAGTGAAAAACAATGACTAAAGCTGAATTGATTATACATTTACGTTTTAATAATGCTGGTTTTCATGAAGTTTTCTTCAAATTTTTTGCACAAAAACTATAAATGTAACACTGATGTGTTGCTACTGAAATTACCTGAGAAGCTTTTTCAGCTCTATTTGACGGAGCTTGTGCACTTTGACTGGAAAGTGTTTAATGTGTAACTTTTCAGGTAGTAAATCAGCAGCTTCCTTTGGAGTCGAACCAAATGCCAAAAATGTGACTGAAACACAAACTGTGAATGTATTTACGCTACACCTTTTTAAGGGTGTAGGACCATTTTAAAACAGAAATCCGGTTTTGATTGATTAAATATGTCATTGTTGTATCTTTTTATAGAATCACATCCTGATTTAAATGTTTTGTGGAGATTTTGTGGCTTACGTTCTTTCTCTGCTAGACATTTTGAACGCCTGATATCATATGTTTCTATAAATTCTGCTCTATATTTGACTATTATTTGATTTAAAGCAACATTTTGTTACTTTTTTAAACCTTAAACTAACAGCTTCAGAATCATGTTGATGGTACGGTGTCTTGTATGAGTGTGATGGTGTGTCTGTCACTTGTTTCTGCACTATGAAGGATCACAGCGTTACACACACGTTTACTTCAGGACACAAGTTTTCAACACATCACATTGTGATGACATAATGAGTTTTGATTGTAGTCAGCACTTACGTTACGTCTGACAAACTGTTACAGACCTGCGGTTTGTATGTATGACAGTGGTGTCGCACTCAGAAACTGTGCCAGATCACACCAGATGCTAGTTTCTACATGGCACAGTGATGCTGCATGAATGGAGGAGAAATGGGAAAATCCAGTCATTATCTCCTCCTCTATGCTGATGTTTCGTAGATCACAAAACATCACAAACATATCTCCTGAGCAATTGAAGTAGCTGGGGACTTGTTTTAAAAAGTTAAAAACAGTCAAAAGAACACAAAAAATGGCTCCATAGAGCTCAGCAGGTGTAATCCAAATCTCTGGGAACACAGAGATCCCAAATTGATTTGATAAAAATGTTATTGACACACTTTCTATCCTGAAATCTTCACCGTAGCTGCTAAGTTAAAAGTGTTAGCGCCCACCCATCTGAAGTGGGATCTCCGGGGTTAAAGATACTAGGATCACACTGGACAAGCTGTATGGAGCCGTTTTATGATTTCAACATAAATGCTGCAATGCTGCTTTACTGTGAAGCCCCAGAAATGTTTTCCATCAGCGTCGGGGGACGAGGTGATGACTTGATTTTCAGTTTTGGGTGAACTGTTCCTTTAAGTCAACTTTTTTTTTTGTCTCCTAATTTACATACGTTTACTTTCGATGTGTGGACTTGTATAAACTGCAGTCAGGTTGTTATTCAGAATAAAGCACAGTTTCATTCATCCAGCTCATCTCTGCATGTCATCTAACACGATCGTGATAGAACATATTTGTGTCTGGATTCAGTAGATTGCCACAAAGTAGTGGGTGTGGTTACTTTTGACATTGTGTTCTTACTAAAAAAGGTAACACCCGACAGTCCCCTGTACTCTAGTTAAACCTGTTCCTGGTTTCCCTCGATTGTTGCCCAAGAGCTCTGAGGCCATAACTCAAATACCTGAGAGATGCACCTGATGAGTCACCTGTGGGTCACTCATCTGGACTCGTCTCTCAGGACTCATGCACAAATGTCACAGTGTAATGTGTTTATATTCAAAAGCTGCACAACATGTGCAAAGAACTGCTGTACATAATGATTTAATAATAGATAAATCTGTTTACCGAACACTTTCTTTTCTTTTCTAGGTTTAGTCAAAGGAGATTTTTCGATGCCATTGTGACAGAAACACTTGTATTGTGTATTAAAATGCTTCCTGTTGAGATGTCCATCTGTTTTCACCACTTTGCATGTGAAATGTCTTTGCTTGCAGATGTCACACCGCAGAGGAAGGAGTCTTTCTGAGGCCTTCACCCTGGAGCAATCAGAGCAGGGCGGGTTAGTCGTATCCAGCATCAACAGCAGTGACTCAGCCAATCAGGGACTGAGAGAAGGTACAGTATAATAACCCTCTGCGTTCTGCTGAAGCTTTTTTTAATCTTTTATTTATTGCCTTTGACTGTTTTCTAAGCATAACATAATAGTGGATCACGGCTTGCTTATTTGAGGAAATCGTTGTTTGTTTGACTTTCATCCGAGGTTGTGATAATTTTTTAGACTGAGTGAACAGAAGAGACATTTTATAATGTGACAGCCCTGCAGTACGTACTGTCTTACTTAAAATGTCCAGTTGTTGTTGAGTCAATGACTTGAGTCTTGTGCAATTTATGTTAAGCTCTCTGCCTCAGCACACAACAGAATACAGTATACACCGTTCAATATTCAGCCCATCACGATACAAACACAATTTGACCCAGAAACCCTGATCTCAGTGCCCTTTTTCTTTTTCAGGAGATGAAGTTTTGGGGGCAACAATCAATTTTGATAATCTATCAAAAGACGAGGTCCTGAACGTACTGAAGCTGATGGAGCGGTATGATGATAAAGTCCAAGTCCTCACGAAGAACAACCGGAGCAAGAGTGTTGGAAATCTTGTCGAGGCTTCCAAAAGTCCTGAGACAGTAGGTGGAATACAGATATTATCGAGTCACACTAAAATGATCAATTATTTAATCATCATTTTCTTGTACCGTCTTCTTCTGATCCACAACACAACCCACACATATCTGTTGAAATGTTTGAAATGCATATTGCACCAAAACAAAAGTTCCTATTTGGTTTTCTTGTAATTTAAAAGCTTTTGCAACAAAGAGCTGCTCTTGTGCTGCAATCTGTATACACATTGATTGTCATGTAACACACCCCAACCGCTAGACAATACTTACAACCAACCTTGATATTACGGTCACATTCTAATCACCAAGTTGTGGTTTATATTTCCAGATGCTGCAGGATTCCTACAACAAACTCTACAACACCAAAATCAAGAAGTTCATGAGGGGTGAATTGCTTGGTGAAGAAAGCAGTTTTAATGGGGAGGTTGCCGGCAAGTCAGCCACCCTCAAACACAACATGAGGTTGCCTCGCCGCGGAGTTGACTTTGGACTTCTTAAAAACACAGATGTTGATTCTGAAGCACAATCTATTGACGCCGGAGAGTTACAATATGGTAGCAATCTGAACCTTCCACCAATGGGTCTTGGCTTGAATGGGACTTCTGTCATGGGAGCTCAGGCACCAAGACTGAAAGTCGATGCTGAAGGTCCACAGCTTACCACTCCAGACTTCCATCTGTCTGGAACATTACCAGAGGGTCCAAGTGTCAACACTTCTGGTCTCAAGTATTCCAAGAAACTGAAAAACCCAGCTCTGAACGTGGACGATCCCTCACATTATACAGCATCACCCAATCTCAGGCTTTCTGGGAAGTCCCCTGACTTAGGCCCAGATTTCGCTGTTGACACTCCATCGGTTGACATTCGAGGTCCATCTGGACAATACAAGGCTCCTAAGTTTACAATGCCCAATTTTGATTTACCAGACATTCACGTTCCAAGTTTTAAGGGAGATTTAACAGCACCAGATATGCAGTTGGCAGCACCAGATCTCAAAGCTGGCATTCCAGATCCAAATGTGGATTTTCCATCTGGAAAATTAAAAATGCCTGGCTTTGGTCTATCTCGGCCAAAAGTTAAAGGCCCTGAATATGACTTAAAAGCTCCAGACATGGATGTGTCCACTCCCCAGTTTAAAGGGGATATCAATTTGCCTGGTTTTGATCACAAAAACCCAAAGCTTGATCTTGATACCCCAGATGTGGATATTAATATGCCTTCTGGCAAATTGGACATTCAATCTCCCTCTGCCAAGCTTAAAAAGCCTAAATTTAATCTCTTTGGCACATTACCAAAGAGAAAAGATGTGGATATCAATGCAGGGATGAAAACACCTGACCTAACTCTGAAAGCTCCAAACATAAAGGGTGGCATTGATGCCCCTGACTTGGATTTACCAAGCATGGACCTCAAAGCTCCAAAGTTAGATGTGAACACTCCAGATGTCAACATTGATTCACCCAAAGGAAACTTCCACATGCCCAAATTAAAGATGCCTAAATTTGGTCGTCCAAACCTGAAAGGACCTGATATCGATGGCAGTTTCGATGGTCCAGACTTGGATATTAATGCACCAAATGTCAATCTCAAAGGTCCTAAAGCTGATTTAGACATGCCAGATTTGAATATTTCTGGGCCATCTGGAAAATTCAAGAAGCCAAACTTGAACCTGCCTGACTTGAGGCTTTCTGGTCCAAAGTTGGATGCCCCTGACCTGGACATCAAAAGGCCTGACCTAGATATCTCTGGTCCCAATCTCAGTGGTGGTATAAATGCACCAGACTTAAACATGCCCAAGCTTGATCTCAAAAGTCCCAACCTGGACCTCAATACCCCAAAGCTCAACTTAGACATGCCATCAGGTAAACTGAAAGCACCAGAGCTTCAAACTCCAGACTGGGATGTTAAGGCTCCATCAGGCAAATTGAAAATGCCCAAATTCAATCTTTCAGGTAAATTACCAAAAGCACCAAATTTGGACTTGGACGCAGATCTTAAGACACCAGATTTGAGTCTGAAAGCTCCAAAGATAAAGGGGGGCATTGATGCCCCTGACTTGGACTTACCAAACATGGACCTTAAAGCTCCAAAGTTAGATATGAACGCTCCAGATGTCAACATTGATTCACCCAAAGGAAACTTC
>OMLP01025901.1:0-13935 GCA_900302685.1 Spondyliosoma cantharus | reverse complement strand
CACACACACACACACACACACACAGGCAGCAGGTATATTCCTTCTGATCCGGTGTAGTGGAAGCAGAGAGCAACAGACCGAGGGGATGAAGACTGGATCCAATAACTGTTGGATGCCACGCTTCAGGTGCTCTGGACTTCAATTATTCATGATCTCACACACACACAGACACACACACACCTGAGCTCTGGAATGGTTTCACCGAGCTGGATTTGTAAGACGCGTGAAGCCAAATTAAGCCTTGAGGGGAGTCGAGTTCAGCCAAACTGTATCGGCGTCCCCCCCGAGGCAAAGCACGCCTGCATGCAGTCATATTCATGTCAGCGAGGAGAACAGGGATCAGCCGGTGTGAGCCGCAGGCGGAACGAGCAGCAGGACGTTCAGGAGCAGGGTCGGACAAGAAGAAGTCAATTACGGTGGAGAGAAGTGAGCACAAGGAGAATTCAAGTCTGTGTGAGAAACAGTTTCCACTGTCGACACACTTAATGAGCCAAAGGAGCCTTTAAAACAAACCCTTTACATATAAATATTGTTAATTGGGCCCGTCGGGTCGAACAGGTGAACACCTGGTGAATGTTTACATCCATCGAGGCGTCACTGTTAACATGATCCTGTTTAAATCAATCTGTAATAACACAGCAGCAGAAGAATTCATTGTTTTTGCAATGATAAATTAAGGCTCCTGTCCTCCACCTCAATGTGTCGTATGCACATGATGATGTCATCACGTTACGTTGCATGTAAAGCAATGTGACAGTAAGAGACGGGAGAGGAAGTGACAGGAAATGACATCACAGAAAGCCAAAGATACAGAAGTAGATCATTTCAAAGAAGACTTTTGTGTTTATGTGGTCAAATGCAATTAAAACATCAGAACCGGGACATGAGGACGACTCAGCAGGCTCAGGTGAGTCTGGGTCCAGAACAGGGCTCGTGTGTCCTCACCTTGGTCTTTCCCAGCTGCCACTCTGCTCCGCTGCTGTCGTACAGGTGCAGCAACTGGGTGCAGCTGCCTCGAGGGTCATCGGGCAACATCACGCCTCGCATCAACACCTTGTACCTGAACACACAACCAGCTGGTTCTTACTAAAGGTTCTTATACAGAGACCGGTCCTCTGGTCCAGTTTGAGTTCAAGGTCTTGAATTGAACAGATTCTATTCTTTTGGTTCTCTCACTGTGAGAAAGTTAAGACTATAGTTTTAAATGACTGATTAAGGAAATGAGATTATTTGGAGAATATCAGAGTTTGATCGGAGCCGTGTGGACAGAATATAAGATGATACATGTTTCTGTAAAGGTTTCACATGAGTGGGACGAGACACACCTGCAGCAGAAGTCTTGGAAAGGTCTCCTCACGGGGAAGCCGGTGCGTCGGATCTTGACCGTCTCCAACATGCCGGAATATCTGAGCTGGTTCAGAACCAACGTCTGGTCGAACTGGTCAGGCATCTGGAGGCAGACAGAGATGACGGATGTTCAGGTCACAATCACATCCGAAACAACAACGTTTATCTCTTAGAACTAGATTTAAATAATGTGAAGGAAGAGGAACATTCTGAGAAATGATGCTGAACATGTGATCATGTTGCTGTTTGATCGTGTTTCTGCTGGTTTCACGTGGCAGACAGCTCATATATGTTTGTCTCAAACAACATCAGCTGTTGATTTTCACTCTGTAACCACAGGACACTTTCATTACTGTCCACTCAATACAATCAGCTGCTCTTACAGCACTATGATAACAGTATTGATTAGGATCCAGCAGGGTTTGATGTAGCTGTAATTTATTTGACAGCAGCGGTGATCGATTCTCGATTCTGCCTTCCTGTTTGAGAGCACTGTTATCATAGAGGCTCTTCACTGTGAGGAACCCGGGTCAGTGAGAGGAATTCTTTACTGTCGTTTGCAATCAGGTGTGCAGCCATATGTTCAGTGACAAACCTGGAGTATTAATGAGACCTCAGGACACAAAACATGGGTTTGTTTCCCTAAAGCTAACCATGTGGTTTGTTTGTGACAAAAGACTCTTTGAAAAGAGAAACCTAAAGAAAAGATTCAGCATAAAGAGATGTAAAGTTTGAACTTATCGTACTTTGTCCACATTTATTCTGGTGATCTGAGGAAAACATTTGTCTCTTTAGCTGCTGAATGCTTCACTTTGTTTACCAGCTTATCTCAAACTTTCTCACTTGCCTCTGCTGAGACTGAACCAGAAAGGGAAAATATGTTTTTCAACCGAAACGATGAGCTTAAAGACGCCGACTAGCTGCGTTAAAAAAAAAAAAGAAGCTCTTTAAATTCCATCAAGTCCTGAAGCTGTCACACTTGGTCACATGACGTCTGGACAGCACGTCGCTTTAACGTCCACACGCACACATCACACACTAACACTCATTCACAGCTTCAGTGAGACGAGTACGTACGACAGCAGCAGCAGCCAGCGACCAATCAGAACCCTCCAAAAAACACACTTGGCATTGAGAAACCATTATTACTTACAGCAGTGCATTCAGTGGAGGACGTGTTCCCGGGGAGCCCTCTCACCCCGTCACCTCGGTGGGCGTAGAATAAGAGGGGGCTTTATCCCGGCTCGTAAAGCCTCCTTTATTCAGAGCACATCTCCCCTGATAGCCCGATGATGGCCCATCTGAGCCGCTGAGATGAAGGGAGGCCAATTCACCACCAGATCTTGACTGAGTGATTGAATGGCGCCCTTTAACCACTGATGGCCGCGGAGGGGCTCATTAGCATAACGGACATTTGCATACGTCCGAGCTGCGGCGCACAAAGCCGAGCGGTGTCAGGAAGCTGCCCTCTGCTTCCATCTCCAACGCTTCCTCTTTTCTTTCACTCCCATCAACAAACGCTCTGTTCGGGACGCTCATACAAGTTTCCTGATCAATTCTGTAAAAAGAGATTCTTCTTCTTCTTCTTCTCTGTCTGAAGCCTGGAGGAGTTTCATGCTGTGTCACAGAAGAGAGTCTGCTTTCTCACTTCATCCAGGACACTTTCCATTTCAGCTGCTCTATTCAGTGTTTCTCATGATGAGTAAACTGAAGAGAACGAACTGAAAGCACAGAGAGAACTCCTCACAGGTCTCACACACAATACTGCTCTCTGACTTTATAAAGCACAGTGTTGTAGTGAAGGTCGAGACCAGAGTGAACAGAGACCAAGACTCTGAAGGGTTGAGACAAAGTCAACTTGTACTTTGTGTTTGAATTGGTTGCTCATAGAAAACAAAGAGGCTGAAATCAACTGAATGACTCTGGCCAACACAGTGTAATGTTTGGTGCTAGCATCAGGTCCTCTGGTGGATTCTTGTCTTCCCACAGAAACAATATAAAGTAAAATATATATCAAACAATCAAGTGACACCTCTGCAGTCCTGGTCTTGAAATAAAGGAGCTGTGACGTGACGCAAAAGACTCGAGACTCACTTGTTCAGACTTCACCTCGATAGCATGACTCCCTCCTGAAGACTGTCACAGCTTTTCTAATATTTCTATCTGATTCTGGTCTATGTGATTAAACATGGGCTGATTTTTATTCTAAAATAAAAACCTACATCTGTATTTTGGATGTTTTGCCAGACAGAAGTTCCAAACACCTCATCATTGACCGGTGCATGAACAGAAGCTGAGTTGATATCAGAGTGTGAGAACACTTTGGTCTGATGGTTCTGGGTTAAGTCAGCGAGACTCCAACAATTCATCAGCTCAGAGCAACAACAGGGATGTAAATCAGCATCCAGACCATCTCAGGCCTCCGCGGGGCGTCGTGACAATAGCCTGAGGGTTAAACTCTGTGTCTTTCTCAGCACAACTTCCCGGCTAAAAGACTCGCAGCTCGGGCATTCAACAGGACAAAGGGGGGGGCGTGGTAGTTTTCTCCCAAGGGGGTTGGGAAACGGCGGGGAAGACACGGAGGACATCGAACACAGGATGAGCCGTCCATCCAGCTACCAGTGACGAGGGACAGACAGTCTGTGCGAATACTTAAACATCCTCAGGGACATCTGAGCCACGCTGCCGCCCTCGTCCTGAGAGACGCTTCATTTAGTGTCATATAAAGGTTGCAATTTCACTTCAGAGGCCTCGAGTGGCAGCAGAGATAATTGGTCATTATCCAGAAACTGAAATGAGATTTCTGTCATCTCCTCAGGCGACCTCAGAAGAGATCGTCACCGCGCTTCACAGAAACGTTTGGTACTGAACATCTTTTCTCTTCCACCACAAAGATCTTCTGTGTGTTTATGAAACCTTCAATCTTTTCAAACACACAGATTCATATTTCTCTTTCTAACGTATAATCACAATGTCAGACAATCCAAGGTTACATCTTCTGACTCATTTGTCTGAGCAACAGTCTAAAACCACAAAACACTTGATTTACATCACGTGAACAACAGAAGCAGCAGATTCTCACAGCTCAGAGGATGAAATGAGAGCATGTGGTGTTTCCTCCTGACAACATATTATTGCTGTGAAGACTTTCCCTCTCTGTAAGCGTCAATATTCTTCTCTGAGAGCATCAAACCCCCCACAGACCTCTGTGTTTCTGTGTCAGAGGTCTTGTTTGCTCCTGGGCGTCCAGGTCTGAGCCGGCGGGGATTATCACTCACTGCTCAGCGGGGCTCCTTCACCGAGTTCTGGGGAATCCCTAGAACAATGTTTCTGCTCATGGATGGACAGAAATCCAACCTAAATCCCCGACCCCGCTGGATTTAAGCCTGACCCAGTTTGGAGGAGGAATCTTGTGGGTTTGAATTTCTTGAAAACATCAATTACACAAAGGAAACCTGCAGCAGCAGAGAGAGGAAACCAGGACGTACACAGACAGGCAGACAGACAGACAGGCAGATGTCGAGGTATTAAGACTGATTAGAAAATCACTTTCAGCTTCTTTGTGAAAAATTCTGGTATTGAATAAAAACACCAGAACAAACACTGTTCTGTTTCCTGCAGGTTGTTCACAACTGAACAAATCATCTTAAATCTACAGCAGTCTGAACGATAAGATTTAAAACATGATGCGCTGACTGTACGACGCTGTGAGGTAGAACTAAAGTCATCGTCTCGTCAGGTGAAGTGTCGTCGTCCACAGAAGTTGCAGCATTCTGCTAAACAACTGGAGACTTGATTTAAAACAGAAACAACCACAATAAGAATAGAAACATAAAATCTGTCGTCTCCAGGAGAACAAAGGCCCCAAAGTGATGTAAAGAAAGACGTTACTGATGCCATCTTAAAGCAGATGATGACTGAATTTATATCTTTGGGTGAAATGTGATTGTTTCATTTTGAATTGATCCGTCAGATATTCTTTCAATGATTCTGTTTGATCAGTGATGATAAAAACAAAAGAAAAGCAGCCGATTCTCACATTTCTGCTCAACAAATGAAAATTAAAGGATCATTAATATTTACAGCCGACTGGCATCGAGAGCCGAGCTGCTCCCAGACGAGCGTCATCAGAGAAACGACTCTTCATTATCATGTCGTTAACTGAACAGCCTCATTAGTGGCTCCATTCACACTGATTCAACCTCGATCGTCCCTGCAGCCTTCCAGCTCTGATTACAACACTCGTCAGGCGCTCATCAAGTGCTGCGGCTCCTCGAGGCCTTCTCGAAAATTCAATCCGGATCGTTTTTGGTTCTGAAATCCTTCAAGTCCAATTAACCAGACGACAAGCAGCAAACTTCAGAGGGACCGTCTGTTCGCCCGGTGCACGGCAGTAAAGAATCCCACAGCAGCTCAGTGACGAGGTGATTCTTGTTTTCTGCACGATGATGCCAAAATGGTACATTTGGAGATTCTGACCCGACTGTTCTGCACTAAGACCTCTAATATTGTTCTGATTCATTCATCAGCATAAAAGTTGTCAGAGGTAACGTTCAGATGTTTTGCTGAGGCTTGCTTCAGATTTGGAGCTGCAGATATTCAATTAACAAATCTTTCATTTAGTGCCAACTCCATTTACATTGACACGTTTACTTACACATCTGAACAAATATTTCAGGTGTTCCTTCAGCTGCTGGTTTAATGTGGACTACAGTCTGAATATCATCTGGTTGTTGCACCTGGAGATCACAGATAACAGCTTTAAACCTTTGGACCAAGTCTGCAGCTGATGTGCTGTAAGGATTACAGCCGTCCATACATTGATAAATACCTGCTGTGTCTCAGTCCAGAAGTCTAAACAGATTGAGAGTCAATCACAAACACATTCAGACATTCATGTTTGATCAATTCTCTCTCTTCTTCTTTTCTTTTATGTTGCTGTAGATCAAGACTGAGAACCGAACCCGCCCGAGGAGCCCGGAGAAACTCTCTTTGTTCATCTGAACACACACCGCTGCTTCTCATTCCACAGCACTGAGAACCCTCCGCTGGACCGCATAAAACCCTCCGTGCAACAAGCGCGCACTTGAACGCACCGCTTCCCGTTTAAAAGCATGCATCAGGTCTCACCGTGCATCCTCGCTCCTCGCCTCGCCTCCTTCAGCTCGCAGACCAACGGATTCAAAATGACAGAAAACTTCCCGGAGCTGCTGACCGCCTCCGAGTGTCTCCTCCACACACTGACCGGCTCAGCACACACATCAACACACACACACACACACTGCCACCACCGAGTCAAACAAAGGCTTTCAAACACAGAACTCCACTCCCCCTTTTTGTGTGTGTGCAGCAGCAGCAGCAGCAGCAGCAGCGCCGGATTCATTTTAGAGGTGGGGGGGCCGTGGGGGCTCTTCAATGACTGTCGGTGCATATTTTTAATGACAATCATCAGATCAAGTGGAAAAGTAGCTTTTGCGACATGAGTGTCTTTTGTAAACGGAAAAAAAACTATTTATATAACTGCACCCCACACAGAGGGGTGGATAGGTACTTCTCTTTTGTTTATCAGTGGCAAAGTGTGTTATTAGTGAAATATGTCGCTCTCTCTGTCCACACATCTGCAGAGGCTTTTTGCCTTATTCTTGTTATTTAAAATAGGAATGATGATCACTGGTAAAACCAAGTGCTTTGTACATGCTGCCGTGTCTGACCACAAAAATACAATTGAATTTCTTGAAAGCCATGATATAGTTCACGCTGGCACAAGACCATGTGTGGTGCACGTGAACACCTGGACCACCTGTGCTGCCAAGTCACCATCTCTGAAATAAACTTAAATTTAGTGTAATAAACCCACAAATGTAATACATTCTCCACAAACGTAACAGCCGCTGCCTCCTACAAACGTAACGCGTGATTTCCCAAACATGTAGTAACGATTACGCCGACACAACTCTACTGTGAAGAGGTTGGAACACGTTCTGCATCCTCGTTTGTACTTTTTACCTCTTTTTATTTAAAGTTTTCTCCACTTTTACATTAATTTAATTATCTTTTTATGTGTATTTTTGTTTTACTATGCAGGTCTACAATCCTGAGTCCACATTAGTTCTGATGCTGTTCCAACACTGCTCTGATACAGATGAGTTCAGTGTTTCTGTTGTCGTGTTCATGTCGAGTCGATGTTTCATTTTGTTGTAATTCCTCCGACTGAATCGAACATCTCGGTCCACACGGAACTGCTCACAGCTCCAGATCCAGTTGAGCTTTTGTTGCTATGATATTTTTAAAAACCTGAAATGTGAATGTGTTCATGTTGTGTTGTTTCTGCAACGTGTGATGAGCTCATGGGCTGTTAGCAGGAAAATCAGAGCCATTGATTTATCTGTACATGTCATCGATGCCTGGTTTAAACTGATAACTGACAACAATGATAGAGGTGTGTGTGCGTGTGCGTGCGCAGTTTGTTCTACAGACACACAAACACACAACGAGCTCCAGTCCTCCTAACAACAAGAACAAAAACCTATAGACTCTGATCAGCCTCCACGGTAGGTAGTTATTACTGTCAGAACACACACACACGCACGCGGATGTGAAGGTGGTGATGGCGACCGTGTTTGATGAGCGTGGATGATGAGGATGACAGCTTTTTATGTCGACCAAGCGTGCACGTGTGTGTGTGTGTTGTTGTTGTTGTCAGACTGACACAAAGGAAAATGTCTGTAGATGTTGACGTCTGCCTGCTGATCGTCCTTTAGGTTTGCACATACATGACAGCAACAGTGAGAATGACAACAAGGTTAAAAAACACCAGACTGTTCCTTTAAGAGGCAGCCGTGTGTGTGTGTGTGTGTGTGTGTGTGTGTGCGTGTGTGTGTGTGTGCGTGTGTGTGTGCGTGCGTGTGTGTGTCCTCTGAGGCCCCACCCACACCAACAAAACATTTCTGAAAACAAAGCTTTTTCAGCTGTGTGTACACAAACGTCTCTGTAAACACTGTTGACGTCTGAACGAACAGAAGCTTCGATGTTTGGAAACGATGATCTGGACGCAGATTTCTAAACTCTAACGCCGTCTATAGTCTCATGTCACTGATATCGACACAGCGCTCAGATCTGTGTGTGTCCTAGATTTGTTTAGAGCCAACAGTCCGCCCTTACTTATTATGTATTCGGTCAATATATTGATGTTTCCACAGAGACTCCACTCACCATCTGCAGGAGTCCCGTCGCCCTGCAGGCCTTTAACTCACAGTGACATCACCGTGACATCACCGTGACATCACCGTGACATCACCGCGCCCAAAATAACCGTCAGTCGGTATGTTAACGTCTCGTCACTTCACACAGAAAGTGTCTTTACTTTTCAAGAACAAACAGCAGAGCTCAGAGAGCATCTTCCTCCTCCTCCTCCTCCTCCTCAGAGTCAAACAGGCAGACGACAGGACGCCTCTCGGGGGCTTTTAGGGGCCACGTGCCCCCAACCCCCGTCTCCCCTGAGGCTGCCCCACTTATCCTCCACCTCCTCCTTCACTACATTAAGCCCCATTCAGAAGTCATCATCCAGCCTTGTTTAACGCTCGATCAGAAGAGTCCAGACGGTCGTGTTCCGGCTGTCCAGCTGGTCTCCCCGAGGACGGTAAGATACTCACAGTGAGTATCTTATATACACATCCATCTGAGTGTCCACATCTGACTCCGTCACAGCTGATGAATGAGTGGTGTGGACAAAACAACATGAACAGCTGACAGTATGATCCAGGCTGACACCACTGCCATGACTCTCAGGAGCAACATCTGCTGGAGAAGTAACTCTGATTCAACACAACAAACACAAACCTCGACATGCAGAAGAAAACTCCAGCAGAGAAGTCTCAGAAAACCTTCACAGGCAGCTGCTTAACATATCAATTAGTTTTCTAGCAGACAGCCAATTAACAAACCCTCGCCGACGACCCGGCCTGGGAGCGATCAATAATCACTGACATCAGCAATCGGATTTCGCCTTAAACTTTACACATGTGACGTTTGCAGTGATGCTGCTAATGAGCCGCCGAGGCGTCCAGACAGCTGTCGATAAGATCCCAGAACAGTCCTGCCAACGAGTTCACCGCTACAGATCAGCTGATTCACACCTCGTGTTGAACAACAGGTTTTGTACGTCGTCGTCATGAGTTCAGTTCTTTAATTGTTCACAAAGATGAGCTGCATGTTGAGTTTTAAGATCCATGATTGATCTTCTATATTTACACCTCTACATCTGACTCAGTAATATGATGTGGACATGATTAAAGGAGACACCGTGCAGACGGTGAATCCCACCACTCGGTCCTGAGAATCGTTTGTGTACATTATCCACACATACTGCACCACTCCAGCCTGTTGCTAGGCAACCCGGGGTCAAAGGGCACCGGGGGGCCCGACACCCCTCATTCCTGTCTGCGGCTGGTTGGTGGGGGAGGACTGTTTGATTATTAAATGACAAGTGATTCACACACACACACACACACACACACACACACACACACACAGTGCTCCCACACTGTGTGTGTGTGTGTGTGTGTGTGTGTGTGTGTGTGTGTGTGTGCGTGTTATATCAGCACTCACCTTGTGTTTATTTGGTTTGATGCATCTGATGAAATATGGGTCAGCAGTGCTGAGTGTGGCCATCAGGGAGTGTAAAGAGGCCTGAAACAACACAGACACTCTGTTACTGACAGTATTAGCACTGATGCTACCACACTGCTGTTCCTGCTGCGACTTCACTTCTCTCTTATAGTTAACAGGCTACTTTATTTATTTGGCTGGTGATTTATTTAGCTCGTCCTCTAGTGGCTGTAGTTATTATTACAGCAGCAAAGGAGGAAGTCAGGTGAAGTCGTGTAACACAGATTTGAGGTTGGGGATGGATGGTCGGCTAAAGATCAGGTTCATTTGTAACTCAGTACAAAGTAAAGTAGCTATTTTAAGACGAAACATAACGAGATGAAGGTCCTGATCCGCACACATGTTCCACCTCTAATGAACAGGACGACTCCACAGCCACATGTGCGTCTGTCACTGACCTTAAACTGGGAGCTGACGGTGGGCCGTCTGTGCTTGACGCTGCTCTTCAGAGTGTCCTGTTTGTTTCGGCTCAGGACGTGTTCGAACAGATCGTAGACAAAGTCCAACCTGACGACACAAAGACAGACACAAGACTCAGCACGAGAGCTTCGTGGTTTAACTGCAGTCAAACAGCTGATGATGAAGCTCCTGATCTATCTGAACATCGACAGAGAAACTCAGTTTTTTATGTAATTCAATGAGGATATCTTTCAGTTTTACATCCAACATGACATCAGTGCAGAGAGACAAAATAAATACTGAGAATATAATAATTCTAATTTACTGACAGGATCATTTCTGCATTATAATCTCTGCAATAACAGTTTTCATATTGGACAACTTATACACAACATGATTTATCTGTGATAGGCCAATAATATCGATCAGGCTCTAGAAGTGTAGAAACAAACCGACCTGCTCTCCCTCAGCAGGTTGAGGATGTCGTCTCTGAAAGTGTCCCTGTTCTTCTCCAGCATCCCCCTCACGTCGTACACCACCTGCAGCACACCAGCAGGGGGCGTCAGAGAGTTCACAGGAGGAGAGACAAGAGCAGCAGCAGCACGTGGACGCAAGGTTTTCTTTACAGCTAGTCAAATTGAAATCTAAGTATTTTTGTGAAAAGACAGAACAGAGGAGCTTAAAGTATCCGTGACAGCACAATGTTGTCTCACCTCTCCTGCATAGTGTCTGACTCCAAAGTAGTGCACAGCAACACGTGGCTTCACATAGAAAGAGTTTTTCTGCAGCGAGAGGAACAGAAACAGTTTTATTATCTATTCCAGCGACACTGCAGAGCGTCAGCGTCCTGATGAACTCTGATGAAGCAGGAGAGGTACCGAGTGCTGGCTGTGCAGCTTCTCCAGTAAGGTGTCGTCTGTGGCTTTGGGGAAGTGACTCTCCTCGTTCATCAGTGCCAGGAGGCCCAGTTTCTATGGAAACATGGACACATCATCATCATCATCATCATCATCACCTCGTCTCATCCTCCCTCGCCACTGTCGCACCTGTTTCTGCACTCGACTTCTCTATTCTGATCTCAGTTGTCATTAATCTTAAAATCAATACTTTCTCTCATACGCGTCCTTTTCTGCTCCCTCTTCTGGTTTCAGGTAAATCATTTAATCTCCAGCACATCCTGCAATCATCCGAGTATCATTAACACCACGTCTTTATTCATAACTCATCTGAAGCTAATCGTACTAATAGTTTCTAAAAAGCAGCACAGGAACAGTCTTTATCATTGATCACATGGTGACGGTGCTCTCGACTCTTTACCTTCTCGATCAGATCCAAACACTCTCCGTTGTCCATCCAGTTGATGTCGACCCAAACCAGCCCCTCCCTGCAGGAGACGAGAAACACCACAGGTGAGGAACAGAGGACGAGGAAATCATTCACCTCCACTTTAAAGTTTCATTGTGTGCTACGCTAGGTTTGTGTGTGTGTAGGAAAGTCCAACAATCAGGACCTCCAGCCTCACACACACCTGCTGTTGAGTGTGAGAAAGAGGAAGGACAGTCGAGGCTGCAGCTCTACAGAGCACAGACCTGATGAGTTATTATAATTGGTGTTATTGGAAGTTTGGACTGACTGCCTTCAGGACGATGACCTCATCACAGACGTGTGATGGGAGTGGATACGAGCTGATGTGTTGGTGATGATGTGAGTTTCCATTTCAGCTCCACCAACACAAAACAGAGCGACTCTGAGGGCTCAGGAGCTTTAAAGTCATGTTGGATTAAATCTTATTTAACGTGGAACCTGTTCAGTTTTTAAATATTCATTTTAATTCAGGCTGAACATCATCGCCCCATAATAAAACAGTGGCAAACCGTGCCTATCAGAACTGAACCTTCTTGATCTTCTGTACCACCCCAAAAAAAACACAAACGAAAAATACATGCCCTTATTTTACTGCGCCATTTTCAAGATTGTGTTTTTCTAGTTATGCACACAGCCACACACACACACGTCAGGTAGACAGTCACTTTATGAACAATTATTTAACAAGTGTGTGGAAACAAAATGCAACCAGTTCAACGAGATGCAAGACGAGCAAAACCAGCATTATAAGGCCTTTTATTCCACTCACCAGTGACCTGTAGCCTGTAAGCTAAGTGTAACGTTCCCAGTTGCTAACGTTAGCCTCAAGATGGCGCACATAGCCTGATTTTACCGCTTGATTGAACTCGACGTGTTCGAGCGTTGGCCGGCCTTTTTTAAAAATGTCCAGCTTTTCATTAAACGGGCGTCTTGAAAAGGGCACCGACAATAAATCATCTCCACCTGCTGTATCAACATCATCTCCACCTGTTGTATCAACATCATCTCCACCTGTTGTATCAACATCATCTCCACCTGTTGTATCAACATCATCTCCACCTGCTGTATCAACATCATCTCCACCTGCTGTATCAACATCATCTCCACCTGCTGTATCAACATCATCTCCACCTGTTGTATCAACATCATCTCCACCTGCTGTATCAACATCATCTCCACCTGCTGTATCAACATCATCTCCACCTGTTGTATCAACATCATCTCCACCTGCTGTATCAACATCATCTCCACCTGCTGTATCAACATCATCTCCACCTGCTGCATCAACATCATCTCCACCTGCTGTATCAACATCATCTCCACCTGCTGTATCAACATCATCTCCACCTGCTGTATCAACATCATCTCCACCTGCTGCATCAACATCATCTCCACCTGCTGCATCAACATCATCTCCACCTGCTGTATCAACATCATCTCCACCTGCTGCATCAACATCATCTCCACCTGCTGTATCAATATCATCTCCACCTGTTGCCATTTTCAACGTCGGCTATCGATCTCAACTAGCTAGTTAAGCTAGGTCTCGCGTGACTGAGCAAGCCGGCCTTCTAGAATAGAGCTCAACAGTGACCGCCCACTTTTTTAACGGCTGCGGTTCCATTCATTTATTCCATTGACGTTTCGTAAAATCCTTATATAAAGAGTTTAAACCCTGAAACAGAGCCAATCAGCTACGAGATGAATCGTGACCATAAAACATTTAATTCGGCGCAAAAAAAATGTTTGGAAAACGGAGAAAAAAGCAAAGGAACGAGACTGTGTACATAACTATCTTAAGAGTAAAGGAACTACTCATCCCATAAACCATTGCGAATTTAACAGCAACGTCTCTGATTGGTGGAGCTCGCTGTTACCATGGAAATGTTTACCGAACCCGCGAATTTCATGTTCGGATGAACCCTTCCGAAACTCTCCTCATCTCTAAAAAACCGCAGGAGGTCAGAAGGTGAAATCATGGCAGCTCTGTGGTAAAAGATCCAGATTTTTTGAATAAACTTCAGACTGATAGCATTTATGTTACTTGTTATAACATCATGAAGCTAATGAACTTGATCAGGTGACCAGGTGGAAAACAAACCCTCCAGTAAACATCCTCCACCTACTTGTTGTATTCAAGCTGCTCCAGGGAGAAAA
>OMLP01025899.1:0-18777 GCA_900302685.1 Spondyliosoma cantharus | reverse complement strand
AGAAAAGCAAATGTATCTGTCATGTAATGAGTTTTTACACATTCCAGATGACTGTGTCTGTGTTTTTTTTTTTTTTTTTTTTTTTTTTTTGGTATTTCAGACAATTTTTAGCCAGCTGTGACAAACCACAATGAATCTTCATCCATATTTTTTAGATATTATTATCATTATTATAAGAGTTTGAATAGAGGGGAGGAGGATGCTTACCTTAAATTTGTTTAAAACACATCTCGTCTTCTCAGCATTTGGCCAAATGTTCTCGCTGCCAAACATATTTCTCTTTTTCAGTATGATTTAAAATCTGATTGGACCGACTTTACAACTACAGTGTGTTTTTAGTTTTCACTGGTTAAACATTTTTATAATTATGCTTAATTAGATGAGTTTAACACCACATTCCTCTCACATTTGTTCTTTAAGTTTAATACTGCAGATAGCAACGAGATTGAAAGCAGGGGGAGACAGCAGAGTGGTATCAATCTTCTTATCTAGGGTTATTTCTCCGTCACACGGAGAATAATTATATTTCCACGTGTTGATAACCAGAGTCTGTATAAAAACCAAGAACATTTTGAGAGTTTGCTGATGACCCATTGACTGTCAGCCTTTAGCAGGAGGTCATCGAGGTCATCAGAGTGCTATCAGTCATTCAACCTCAGCTGTCATACAGTTCAGAGCTCTTCAATCGCAGTTGAAAATATCTGGAGGCAGTTATAGAGAGAAACTAACATTGGGAATCAAATGTTGAATCTGTTTGTGAGAAAGCACAACAATTTCTTCACTTTCTCGGAAAATAAACTCTTTTAATGATTGAGGCTCCATCACGACTCTGTTCTACCACAGTTTTATTTTTCTTTTAATACCTTTAATTGCATTAAGTTCATATTTCAGAGCAGCCATGAGGGATCATTAGTGTTTTTATGAATTTTCGCTCATACTTTACACACCTAGTGATACAAAAATCAAAACGAACAGAGCAAAAACAAAATGTAAAAAACAACAAAAACAAAGCAAAATCACAGACTATATTTACATATTCATAAATACATGGCCACACCTATACGTATATAAATGAAACTGCATATTTGAAAATGCACATCATTTTATTAATGCCTTTGTACAGGTTAACTCAGAACCCTTTCAATTAAAACGCTGTCAAGGTAACTGGATACACCTACAAGAGAGGAAAAAGAAAAACAAGTAAAATAATAATACTACTACTACCAATAATAATAACAATAGCTCATTAAAGGTGTTTGTGTATGTCTCCTCCAGTGCACACTGAATATGTCTATATTATTATTCATTTTCTGAAACCTGCCGATGTTTTTGTGATAAGATTTTGGCATAAGATGTACTAATTACATTTTTAATTATAAACATTATCATAAAACGCAGGTTATTGAATCTGTTTTTAAGATTTGGGATTTTAGCTCTGAGCAGTTCTGGAAAGCTACATGCAAAATAAATATATATATAATCTCTCATTCCTAGACAGTATATGTAACGCTCATTAACCACCTCAGTGCATCTACAGGTGTGTTTCGCAATCAAACACGGTGTATTACGGCACCATGTAAGTACAGTATTTCATCACCACAGCGAGTGACAGTGAGCACAGCGATAAGGACCATCCCACTTCCTGTCCACCGCTGTGGTTTGTGTATAAAAGCTCTGCATGTCAGCACAGACAGGCAGAACAACACTGACAGGACAACTGCTGGGAAAACCAAACACACTAAAACAACTTCTGATCTACTGACCTTCACAGGTAAACTGGCTTTTCTTCTTACATATATTTCATACAGATTTTATATTTGTTTGTCTTTGATACACTTTAATAAGGTACATTAGTTTACTGAATATACTCTGCTGCCTGCTGTGTCATTATAAACTGACACCTGTCGATTCCATTGCTGTCAGAGGGAAATCAGTGTACTGCATCTAGAATATGGCAGCTTTTTCTATATGTGTGTTTTTAATCTTCATCTCATTCAGTATTACCATAGAACTACTTTAAATTCGAGTGACGACAGAAGTGAGGCATGAATCACTGCAGGAGCGTTCAGAGATGTACTGTAGCTTTTGTAAATAATTTTAATCAAGGAAAACAAATAAAATAGAATAAGAAAGCTTAGAAAAAGACAGTTGAACCTAGAAATCCAGCTGTCTTTCCCTCAATGTTTTCTGATTGAGTGACACTGGAAATTGCTGTCTGTCCTCCCACAGATCTTACTGAATTTAGAAAAAAGAAAATGGAATCTGAGATGACATGCAACGTGAGCGAGATGTGGAGCCCCAAGATTCCCGAAGGGCTGGACTTGGAGATTACCCACCATCCCCTCACAATGAAGCGCGTGGTAAACCTCATCATCGCCATTGATAGGTTAAAGGGCAATGTGTCGGAGTCACCGCGGAGCACTGAGTTCACAGATGACAACCTGCTCAACATGTTGCTTGAGAGCGCAGTAGAAGGTAACCACACAGAGGCGTATTTGATTCATCTCTATTGCATGAAATGCACTCACTGGACTGGACTAAACATTCCTAATAGAAAAGAAGCTACTGAATCTATCTATATATGTAAAAACAAAATGCTGTCCTCCCTTCGGAACTGTTGGAAGTGACTTACTGATAGGGTGTGAACTGTTTGGTTTCAGATCTTGTTGGCTTACCTTCAGATATGAGTGCTTATCATTTTGTGTAACTGGAAAATAATCCAGCTAACTGTTACACCTGTGATTTCTGCAATGGGGTGTTAAAGATGTTGGGAAACAGTACTAACTGATGTGTATCATGATGCGCTCAAATATTTGGCTTTCAAGAGTCACTCGTGCAGGAAGGCACCAAGTCTGTGGCTGTAGTTGCAATTCCTGCTCGAAAGAATATGAGAATCACAGCAAACACACCACTGATCAGGTGTGCTTCTTTTGCCCTCAGAGGAAACTGTGTTCGAGCGCACTGCAAAACCAGCTCAGTACACATACAACTTCCAGAGCCTATACAGCGTGATGGACAGCGAGCAGAGGCACTTAGTTCGAGTGCCAAACAGCATGGAGCTCCACGCGGTGATGCTGCAGGGAGGCACTGGAAACTGTCAAGGTAATTTCATTTAACAGATCAGTTTGAAAATCATTCTCTGTGTCATGGCAGATAGTTTCATTGAGGACTGACGGGTATAATATTTTAACTTGATGTTAAACCAAAAGCAAGTGTTGCCTCCGGCACTGCATTCGCTGCAGGATGGAAAAAAAACAGGTAACATAATCCGGACGCATTTATCTCAGTTTAAGTCTGGATCGAGGTAACAAGCCAAAAGCCTCAGAGAACACTACTTTAATCTATTATTTTATAAGCTTGTTGCATGTTTTTTTGTGTTTAAAAGCTTAGTTAGTAAAGTAACTGCTGACAAGACATGTCAAATTAAAGTACTGGAATAAGAGGTACAATGTTCCCCATGTAAATGTAGTGGAAGTGGAAATGTAAATTACTGAAAGAAAAGAACAGGCACCTCAGATTTATAATTAAGTACACCAATTGGCTAAGTATACTTAGTTCTCTTTCATCACTGCACTAAGTCCTGATTTGATGACTTGGATACAAAATGTCAAACCTCAAATGCATCTGTTTGACCTTGCCTTAGCTCTGCTGCATAAATCTGAATGTTTCTTCAGTGAAATGCACATTTGTAGCATCTTTCTGAGACACTGTCTTACCTATATCCTCTCTTCTCTCCCCAGTTCAACTGAACATGGCGACCTACCTGCCACCTACACCTAGTGCTGAGGCCGTAACTGTGACTCTGTGCATCAAAGACACAAATCTTTACCTGTCTTGTCAAAAGGAGGGTGACGAGCCAAGCTTGCATCTGGAGGTAAAAACTCTCAAATAAAGATTAAATGTGCCACATTTCTCGAAGTGAAACTGATTACATCTACCTATCAATTAACGTTTGATATGAGCTGTCAGGTGTGATAGTCAAACCTTCTGACATTTATATTTTCACACCTCAGGCGGTGGACGACAAAAGCAGTCTATTGAGGATCACCCCGGGCAGCGACATGGTGCGATTTCTCTTCTACAAACATGTCACCGGGCTGAACAACAGCACTCTCGTGTCTGTTCCCTTCAGCAACTGGTATATCAGCACTGCAGAGGAAAACAACAAGCCAGTGGATATGTGCCAGGAGACCGCCAGACGCCACCGGATCTTCAAATTCATGCCACCAAAGCCGCAAGTGGAAGGTGGAGAGTGTTAATTATAGTGCACTTCAGATATTCTTCATTTAAAAGTCAGGAACCAAGATGTATTTTATTTTAAAAAAAAAACACCACCACTGAATGATAAGACAACTTCTGCAAGTTTTACAGAGGATCAATTTACTGTATGTACCAAGTACAGAAAGTGAAATGCTATTGTATTGACATAGTCACGTATCACCACAAGGTGGCATTGTTGTGCTGTCTGAGCACCCTGTGTATTTATTATGCTGAATGACAAAAAAAAAACTGTCATTGCTGTTATCTATTAATGTATTTATCTATTTATGCATCATCTTAACATATTTATTTATTTGTTGATCTGCTTATTAACAATATTACTATCTAATATGAAGTGAATCTTTAATAAAGCCATCTGACTTACAGTGTTTGAATTTGTGTTTTTATGCTCAATCAGGAGTTGGTAAATGACACAACTCAAACTTGGATAAATGACATCACACATTAGCTTTGCAGCTCAATTCTAAACACATCGACCTTAAGCAGATTTAACTTTAGCAGGCTGTACTCCTCCAACTCCAGCTCTTACTCTCTCTATAGTTGGCCCAGTAGAATAGATTTGTGGTACTCATACTTTGACTATTTTAATTTTCTGGCCCTTTATGCTTCCTCTTAGGCAGCTGGTGATGCAAAATAATCTGACGTGTCATTTTCTTCTACTCACTACAGCACATTTCATAGGGAAATTTTGTATTTATGACTCCCTTATTTTGACAGCTACAAAATTGCTTAACACTCTGATGGTGGTCATTCTGCATTAGCATATTCACAAAAATGAATGAGGTAGATAACTTAGAGTATTTCTATAAAGGGGGATTTTTACAACTTTTACTTAAAGGTGCACTGTGTAGTTTGGGGGAAGAATTTTTTATCGGAAGAGAAAGATCTTTATTGACTGATTGTTTAATGCCTAAATGAACAAGATAAACAAACTCTTTGTTTTATGACTGCATAAACCAACTGACCTTACAGAATGAATCTTGAGGATTTTCATAATGACTGGAATAAGTTAGCCTAATTTATAGACAATGAATAATCATACACTAGGGTTGGGCTGATGGTTGACAGCCATGGACTTCTAATCGCTAACAATCATAACATTGTGATTTAAATGGCTCCCCACCAGTGGGCAAAACTAAGAGGTGCCTCCCCTCAAATTTTAGGTTTGGCAAGAGTTGCTGTTGTTTGTGATATGTGGGGAGAGGAAATGAATAGAAGCATGTTGTTTCATCAGTGCACTAACAGTACATCTCCATCTTTTATTTTCTTATTAAACCAGTTTGACGAACCCAAGACACTCGGTTAAATTTGTGGCAACAGTGTTTCTGTTCCTGGGTGCCGCTGTTTCTCTCAGTTGTGCCATTTTTATGCACAGTTTTCTTAGTTAGCTTCCTACGGCAGATGGCAAGTGCCCCTTTAAAGGACCTCCATCACTAGAGTAAAATCAAGCTACACTGCTATACTTCATGGGATTTATTTTATATGAGCATCAATCTGCGTAATTATATCATATAAATATTATAAATATATCATAAATATTTTTTTCACTGACAGCTCGAGCAAAAGTTGATCTAATATACTTTAGCACTGGTGCATCCACAATACAGCACGTATGCCTCGAAGTACTTTTTGTTTACATTCTCTGGTCCAATCAGCACGTTGTCTTCGCGCATGCCTGCTGATTTTTCGAAATTTCAAATCATCCAATCAGAAGAGAGAAGGCGTCCATCCCCGGCAATTTCAAAACCGGATGCGCGAGCTCAGTTGTTATGGAGCTGTTTTAACGAGTCATAATCTTCCACAACAAGCTAAAGGAGACATTTGTATGGTTTTATCACTATTCTGGATAAAGTCGAGAGAAGGAACTGAACTCTTATAAAGATGGAAGAAGGAGAGACCGTATCGATACCTTCCAGAAAAGGTTAGCGAGCTTGGGTTATTGCATAAAAGCTAGCTAAGTTATGCTATCGTAGATGATTGTTAGCTACATCATGCTAACGCTAGTTAGTAACAAAGAGGATATATTTGTATGTTTAGTTAAATAAATACAATTGGTTTGGTAACTTTGCTTCAAATCTGTGTTTGACGGACCACCGTGAAAATTTGTTTAGTTTAACGTTAATTTAGTTATCTCGAGTCTGGGCTCCCCACTTATATGATAAAGATCAAGAAATGGAGCGTGACACTAACGTTACTTAGGTTAATTGTCTTCTATGCCTGCTTTATTTTCCAGTAGCCTTTTTAATATCGTTAATTTGGGAATGAACATTAACGTTACACGTCAGTAATGTCAGTTACATCGTTAATGCATTGCAAACAATGCACGATTTCAACACGCTCCAAGTCCCGTTCAGTGTCGCTATAGTGTGTTTATATTATAGTTGTAAACATATTGTTCCAGACACGAATTTAGTCCGGAAAATCAAACAAACATACGTCATTTATTAGCACCTTTCAAACAAATCTAAATTCAATTCATAGTGCTTTACAATTGATTGAAAAAACATGGTATAGAAACAGGTTTAGAGACAAAACCACACCTATTGCAATAAAATGATTTTTTCAAATAGTAAAAAAAAGAAAAAACAAGCAATACAAATAGAACATTGAATGTAAAAGTTTATCAATATAAGGTAAGAATAATACTATAACAACAGTAAAATGTAAATAAAATCTATATAAATGATATTTATCAGAATATAATGCAGACAAAATAAATTAAGATAAGTACATACATTAAAACCATAAAGATGATAAGACACTACAAAAAAAAGCCAGACTGAACAGATTTGAGTGAACAGACAAGTTTTCAGTTTATGTTTTAAAATATGAATGAAAAGACAGGTTAGTAGTGTTCCTCGTGACAAAAGGTGGTCTTATCTTTATCTTATATGTATTTTTTGTTTATCCATTTATTCTTTGTTTTGTTTGTTCCACTTTGTTAAGTATCCTGAAAAGCGCTATATAAATTAAATGTATTATTATTATTATTATTAATAAAAGCACTGCACTGGACAAAACTAGATGTAGTGGTTATTCACATTTTCATGATGTTGAAGGTTCTCAGTCATCCAGGTCATGGTAATTCTACATGATGTATTTTGACAGCTGGACTTGTTTCAGTTTCTTGAGTTTCACCTCTTACCCAAAAGGCTTCTTCACGCTTAACAACATGCTGAGGCAGAAACTTGTCCATCCTAAGGTCGAAGGACCCAGGCATAAACAGAGTAATGGAGTTTATGCTAGTACTAGTCCCTTTCCAAATTTAGATTTTCTACAACAGTAAAATGTTTCATGAAACCTGCAGCTAGATGTCAGTATTTTTCTATGGAAATCATCTATGCACCACTAAGACACTAGAGAAGTCCCCTACATCCACTAGAGGTCATATTGTGGACGCTGGTGAACGTTAAGTTAATTAGTTAGTTAACTGTCAGTTAAGATGACTCACCTGCTGCTCTTACAGTTGGCTGAAAGTAGATATTCACTTTCTCTATTCTATTCTTCACAGTTCAGTAGACAGTTTTTCACTTCAAAAGTAAATTGTGTTATTTGTTTCTCTGAAGTTAAACTATAGATAGGATCCAAATCTTTTAATGTTATCTGCATTTATACTGAATATACGTGTGCAGACACATATATGAATTTACAGTTCATGGGACCATTGTTACTAAATTCCTTTGTTTGCTGTCACAGAGCTACGCAAGCAGAAGCTGATGGAATACTTGGTAGCAAAGGGAAAGCTGAAACAGCCAAACCCAAAGTAAGAAAACACAATTCTATGCATAATGTGATAATGTTGTTTATTATATCTAGTTTACTGAATCTACTAAATTGTACTTCCCAGGCAATCCTTCTATGATGACTGTCGGGGTAAAAAGCCTGTGACGTTGGCACAAAAGGTTGGTAGGAACCATTATTTGGAGGAATTGAGCGCTAGAAAAAAACAGGAATTTTAAACAATGGCGTTCATTTGGTGTGATACTGAGTTGGCCAATTCCTCATACTTCGCTTCCTAACCAACACTGATGAAAGTTTTTTGTTCAGAGCTCTGGCTCAAGTAGGTAGAAGTGGGTCACTTTTTTTTTACAATGCATGTTTTTGTTTTCACAGGTTGTTGTGGGAAAAGAGAACAAGGCTCCAGCAGTGAGATTTCACTATGAAAGCACAAAAGCTCCAACTCTGTCAGCTGGATCCTCAATTCCCCCTGCCAGAAGAGTATTTGGTGTAAAAAATAAAGTGAATGTTAAAAGCGGCATACTTACTGGACAGCACAATACCAGTCGTCCATCTGCAACCAATGGCCCAGCCCAGCCCAAACTGAACCCTGTGCTCACAAGAATGTACACCATTAAGTCCTCTAAAGCCAACCAGAATACAGCCAGCCTTCTCAAAAAGCAGCCAAACACAGGAATACGATCTTCAGACAGAGCCTTTTCAAATGCAGTCCATACAGATGTGACAAAATCAAACAGCAGATTCAGTAGTACCTCAAGTGCTACCTGGACAGGTCCAGTGAAAACACTCAGTGCCAGGCTGAGTCTCGGCCCTCTTGTCCAAACAAAAACGGGACTCATTCCTGCAGTGACCCAGCCAAGAAACAGTCAAAACTTAATACACACCTCTGCCATTGCATGTAATACCAGCACCACCACTAATACTACTTCTGTTGCTAACCATGTGCAATCCAGAACCTGTTCATCAGTCTTTGTTTCCAAGAGGTCTTCCGTGGCTCAGAGGAAAACATTACCTACCACTGCTCAAAACAACCCTGTCAATGGGAGGAAAACTGTTTCCTCGACCGCAAGAGCTGGGATTAAAGTTCAAGATTGGAACAAAACTAACTCCAAACCGCTTTTGGGTAAACATCCTCAGCCATCTTGTAAGAATCAATTGTCAAGTGGACTGAAATCAATATCCAGCTCCAAGTGCACAGTAGCACCTATTAAGCCAGAGGAGAGAGTAGGGATGTCAAAAACTAATATATCATCTGGGCAGCCCACATACAGGTCCACAAAGCAGAGAACAGAGGGTGAAGGACAGAAAAATGGCACACATTGCAATGTTGCCTCCCGAATGTCCTCAGGGCCAGCGAGCAGAAGCATTTCCAGAGTAGTCGGCGGGGTTAGGCGAGCTGCTGTGGCTGAGCATGGAGGGAAAACCAAGACATTAACAGACACTGATGGCAAGAGGGGACACGGCTCAGCAGTTTCCCTTCAACAGACAGGTGTAAAAAGAACAGGTGTTCCAGTGATGTCACAGACAGTTCCCCAGCCTACTAGGACCATCAGACATACAGGCCAGGCCATGGACATCAAGATGACAAAGGCCCCGGTACGGGTCATTCCCCAGACGGAGGGAAAGAAACTGACCGCTGCCCAAGAGGAAAGAATGTAAGTACAACAGTACAAAGATGTATCAAAACCCAAACTATAGGAACTGAAATTTTTTTATAAAGGTCCAATGTGTTACTCTTTATCATTACTAATGAAAACTTGTGTTGCTATGGAGAAACCTATAAATCATTTTCCAGGCGTAAGGTAACGTCATAGCAAAAATCATACTTGAAATTGAGAATCTGTCTGATTGCAAATAGGTGGAGGGTAGAGGCAAAAAATGAGACACAATTTATTTTTCCATTTCTCCTCTTGTGCACTGATTCACTTAGCTGAACAGCCAATTAACCATTCTTGTTTTTTAGAAAAATATTTCTAATAAAAGATTAGGAAGACAAGTATTTGAAGCCAATGTTTTGATTAAAGTCAAAGACAAATTGTAAAGACAGTGAATTATTCCCTGATAACTTGATTAGATTGGATGTTGAAAAAGTTGAAACATGCAGGATAGTTTTTCTAATCGGATGTCAGTGCATATATGGACTGTGCTTTCATGGTTAAGTACAACTCGGGTGTGCCGCAGGGACTGGTTTCACACATATTTTACACCACAGGTTGTTGTGACAGATGGTTAATCATGACAATACAGAAATGACGAACAGGAAATTCAGGTCATGTTTTCTTAACAGTAATTTAGTTTGGCTTTCAAACCTACCTCAACTGAATGACTTAACCTAGGTTATTTAGCAATGTACGTGTCCCCATGCAGATGTCCCAATCAGTTTGTGCCCCAGCCCAGTCTGACCTCATGATAATTGACATTTTGGTTGATGGTGATTAAGATGTACACACAGTAGAAGCCAAGAGTTACTCACCCACAATGGAATGGAAAGGAAGTCAACCCCAGTTTATTTTTATCCTATGACCAATCTCAAGTATCTTCCTTTGCTTTCATTTACCGCATTTCTCTGCTGTGCTGTCCAATAAAGTAAAAAAGGCAAATAAATGTTGAGAGAAAACTACACCCTCTGCTCTATTATTTGGTGTCAAGGAAAAAACTACAGGAATGGCGGGAAGCCAAGGGCATTTCCTACAAGCGTCCTTCAATGCCTGTGAAACCTCAGGTCAGGCGCAATGTGGCCGTACCCCAGCCGTTCTGGGCCACCATGAAGGATGAAGATGAGGCCCACTCCCTTATCTCTGCTGTGGACAGATCCCTGGCTGATTGCATGAAATTGCTTTGTGAGGTAAATTTTGTGGAGTGAGGGTTTGTTTTTTTTGGCCTTTTGACTTGATGTCATTTCCCACTGGTTATCGCATTTTACTGAAGTCATGTGTTGGACATAATTTGTAAGATGGGTGTATGCATATCGTTTTTTTATGGGGAGGTATACTTAAAAGGAACGGGTTCATTTAAGTAAGTCATTTTCAAAAGTGAGTGAAAAGATTGCAATTTAGATCCTGGATCATCAGTGTTATTTAAATAGATCAGGATATTATTTTTTGTCCGGATCACCCACCACTAATGTTGAAGATATGTCAAGGCATGGGGTTTACATGTAGTTCAATCATTCTATAAACTTTTGTTCTAGCATACTGATGTCCTTTCTCTCCGTCTATGAGTGTATATGTATTGCCCCCACAGGGTTGCCCTCCAAAGCAGGTGAAGGAGGTTCTCTCAAGGCTGCCAACAGTGTCCCAGAAGTTTGCCAAATACTGGATCTGTCAGGCCCGCCTGATGGAGCAGGAGGGCAACCTGGATGTCCTGCCCATGTTTGAAGAGGCTGTTCGTGTTGTGTTGGAGGTAGACATCTATGATATTCAAACTGAGACTTTTTTTTTTTTTTTTTTTCTTTTTTTACATAAGAGGTTTGGAGTTTTCTTTTAAAGAAACAGCAGTTTTATTAATTTATTTGTTTCTTAAATCTAGCTGGTTTAGATGCATGATCAGTTGCTTGCAATCTATTTCTCCTCTGTCTTTGCTGCTTTGATTGTTGCATATTTTGATGCGTTAGTTATCTAGTATTAAACCAATGGAGGAATGTACATTGTGTCACGTCACTTCTTAGGTATCCAGCGGTACGTGCATGTGCGTCCACCAGCTAAACAAAATTGACACTCAATCATAGAAAAACAGTTCCACACTTCTACTAATAGATGTTAAAATGTCCACCTTTTACTTGGAGGACTCTTGTTGGTAAATTTACAAATCAGTGAGACCTGGCTTCAAGCAGTGTTGCATTCACATTTTCTTTCGGTATGATGAAATACTTTGAATTAACACAGCAGGATAAGCTATAAACAGACTACATTGAAGTCATTTTTATCTACAAACTGTTTCTCAATTGAATTTCCAGTAGAGGTGGGAATTGATAAGTTTTCATCAATATCAATGCCATTGTCGATTCTGCCTGTCAGTCCAATTCCTTATCAATTCTCATATCCATTCCTGAGTAGTTCATTGAGTGACAAAAAAGGAGTTCTACACAGTCTTCTGCACCAAAAGCAACCATTTTATTTTTTCCCAAAATTATATCTGCACAAGACTGTGAACATGAACATATTTAACTCAAACATACTGAACAACACCTTGACAAGTAATAGTGTACAAAGAAAATATAGTCTAAATAAATTAGTTCGTATGCAGGCGGTCGAACACACAACGTTCTTGGTGCCTAATTCCATGCTGAGTAGACAAATGTTTAAGCATGTTGCTGGTATTTGCACCCTTACACGATATCACAGCATTGCACTGATTACACACGGCAGAATTCTCATCTTGTTTGGTGAAATGCAGCCAGGCCTTAGATCGCTTCCTCCTCTCCATGATGCTGAAGCATGAGAGTATATTTAATTCACTTCCTAATGTCATGATATACATTATATCACTATCACAGTATAAAATGTCCATTTTAGAGGACTTCATTTAAATCACTAACTTGTTGTCATACACTACTCTAATACTCTACTCCACTACAAAAAGTTAGGGATATCTGTCTTTCGAGTGAAATTTATGGAAAATGTAAAAAGTTCAGGCTACAGTGATATTATATCATTAAAGAGAAGGTCACATTAAGTTCACCTGTAAAGGTTATAGTGGATTTTAGGTTCATCCTGAAATTTCAGCCGAAAGCCGAATATCCCTGACTTTTTGTGAGTAGTGTATACAAAAATTATATTAAAAGATAGTAATATCATCTGAAAAAATAATTTGGGTCATTGACATCAACTACAGAAGTTTCATATAAGGACTTGGCTAATCAAATTGCTGGTCAAATAAAAAAAAAATCAGACTTGTGTTATTTAAACAGTTGATTTATAATCATGTGTGACAGCATCTAACAAAAACATCCAGTGTAGCTGTAACCCATGTTGCATGACCTCTCAGTGCCTGACAGCTCAGTCGTTATCATCAGTGACAGGAAGGAGTTTGACTGTGCCCTGACAGGGCCTTAGTTTCATTGTGCCTCTGAGAGTCAGAGACTAGACTAGAAACAAAACTTATCTCAGTGGATCTTCTGCTTTGGGGAAAACATAGTTACTACAAGGGTTGAATTGACAAGATTGAATCTGTATGGGTGTATTAATAATTATATTTCCATTTATGGATATTGGCTACTTGTGCTGTAAAAACTCAGTTAAGTTGCTTACAGGTGTGGTAATAGGGTTGCCGTGGTGATGAAGTTTTCCCACCAACTAATAAGCATTTTTGTTATTGTCAGGAGGTGTTCAATACTGTTATCAGTATCAAAACAACCCTATCACAAAATGATGACGATTTAAGAAGAATGTGCATCCAGGAGGATGTCATGCGGTTCAGAGGCTGAACCACTTGACCCCTTTCCCACGATGGAGACCTGGAAAAAGGACAAACTATACAAGCACACAAGAGCAAAGCTTGAGCACACCATGCACTCAGATAGGCGAAAGGAAACAAACACATGAACGGGAGGGAGAGACCAGAGGAGCGGCTGAATCTCCCGGAGACGACAGTTCAGATACAAACATCTGGAAAAAGGCACCGACAGTGTTATTCCAGTGAGGAAAGGATGGCCAGCGCTTCCGCACAGAAAGCCAAAAAATTCTGCGTGGACAGAGAGGACAAGAAGAATAAAATAGGAGGAGAGAGTGTATGAAAATGAAATTAAAAACTGTTAATCTTTTTAATATAAGATTTCCTAGTTATGGACAATGGCCGTATTCTGCAGTATGAAACTTGTAAAGTGTTACAGTAGTGACAGTGTGTCCAGCAAAACATATTTTAGTATGGCGCAATCACAGCCCCATGGAGCAATACATGCATACATACCTGAGGCAAATTCTTTTTTGGGGGAGATCTTATCTCATCTTCCGTGACATTTTCTGAAAGTCTGAGTTTTTCCCTGTAAGTCATTGTCACAGTAAGACAGTTTGTCAGGCTTTTCATTTGTCTGTAAAAACAAAACTACATTTTGATCTATGAAAGGATCATTGAGCTATGTTGGTTGATATTGCCCCTGATAGCTTTATTTCCCCAACACACTCAGAATAATAAATCAATGTTTCTGCCCTTCTATTTCATTCTAGCCTGTGGACGAGCTGCGGACGGTGGTGTTTGAGATTCTGAAGAAAAAGGACGAGATCCAAGATGGTAAGCTTGCATGTCTTGTTGGTAACCACAATGGTACAATGTACTAAGATATCATATACCGTGTTGCTCACCTTTAAGTCACTCTGTTTGCTTTACTGTATGTAGCTGATTATCATGGTCCTGTTCATGCCATGAACTGTGCTACATTTTTCTGCCCCCATGCAGACATGGTAGCTATGAATTCAAAATAAAGTGCTCACTTTTTGTGACATAAAACAACATTCTATTTCATGCATTTTGGTTTCATGTTTGCACCCATTAGTTTAGCATTAGTTAGATGCAATACTGTTGGGTATTTGTCTCCAATCAAATCATCACTCATAGTAATGGCAGCCCACATGCCTGAATTTGAAATGGCAAGTCAGTCTTTTCAGAATAAAACACGGTCTAACACACAAACCACAGCCACATATTGCTAAATTTGGCCAATTTGTTTTTCCTTTCTGCAGAGGGAAGCATGAGGGTTGTTTTTACCATCTTTATCTGAGGATCATGGATGAAAGACCCTGTTTTCCGATTTATATGAAGAAGTATTGACTAGCTATTAGAAATGTATGGAAGCCCTAAAGGGTCATGCATTCATACATTTTATTTCCTCCGTTTTCCCGAGATAACGGGATCATTTTCTCGATAACGAAATATATAATGATATAATTAATTTGTAGTATATTAAATCATTGCAGAAATCAGAAGCCCTCCGTTTTCCCGAGATAACGGGATCATTTTCTCGATAACGAAATATATAACGATATAATTCATTTGTAGTATATTAAATCATTGCCGAAATCAGAAGCCCTAAAGGGCCAGATCCGACGTGGATCTGAGCACAAGTTATATCAGTATTTCCCGGGTAAACGTTGTAGATGCTGATACCAGAAATGTCATAGACACCCAGCAGGTCAATTCTCCACCAGTGGTTCCCCAGCTCGTCTTTTGTGCTTGCACATTGTGTCTTATCCCCATCAGTAGCGTTTACAGAAGAGTAGAAGGGATGAACTGTGAAGTTTGATGACTGGGATGTGATACTGTTTGTTGTGTTGATGAGATCTGTATAAGAAAACAAAACGATATTCAAATGTGTTTTTACATGACATGAGAGAAATGAAACCGATCAATGTAAAGAAATATTTGCTTGATGAGCCTCCTGTGACATGTTAAACGACAGAATATTAAATATTAAATAATCATAATAACTTTATTTATATAGCATTTTTCTAAACAAGGTTACAAAGTGTAATAACTGGTGCTCAGATCCACGTCGGGCCGAGTTAATTAATTATATTGTTATCTCTGGAAAACAGTTTTGTTATCTCGAGATCTCAAAAAATTATCCTGTTAAATTTTTAAATATAATGCATATTCATACAATGTTTTTTTTTTTTCCACATCAATCAATCAATCAATCAATCAATCAATCAACTTTTATTTCCTGACTCATAGTCCAATAAATACACATACCAATACAAACAACAACAGGACAATTTAAAAAGGTAATGATACCACTGTTTCCACATGGATGACTGGTATCTCACAGTACTAAGACCAGGGTTTGACAGCAGCATAATAATGAGGTTACATGAACCATTCAATCTACAAATAAATTTGTGCATTAGGTTTCTCAACAGTGCATGGAATGTGTTGACTCCTACCCTACAAAATGGTTCACTTGCACTGCTCCACCTGGGTTTTTTATGCAGTATACGCAAACCATCATTATAGGCAATCTGGAGCTTCTGGACACTAGACTTTTTAAACTTGATCCATAAGGGAGCAGTATACAGAGGAGTACAGTATGCTTTAAACAGGCTTATCTTAACTTTATCTGAGCACCAGTGGAATTTCCTAACCAGCATGTTGGCTTGTGCATATGACATCCATAGGCGCTGCCTATAGATGTCATCATCATCACACATTTGATCTGTGATGATGTGTCCTAGATATTTAGTTTTATTACCTACAGTTAAAGCTTGCCCTGCCAGGTAAAAAGATGGAACGTTTAAATCCTTATCCTTTTGTTTTACAGATCAGAACAACACTCTTTTTGCTATTGTATTTAACATCAAATTTGACACCATACTCAGTACATATGTTCAGCATCTCTTGAAAACCCAGCACTGCTAGGAGAAAAGATAGCTAAATCATCGGCACACATAAGGTGGTCTACCAAGGTATTGCCAACCATGCATCCTGTTTTTTTAGTTGGTCAGATAAATCATTCATATAAATATTAAAAAGGTCAGGTGAGAGTAACCCCCCCTGGCAAACCCCATTACCCACACCAAATGGTGTAGAGACTGCATCCCCCCATTTGACCTGCATGCTCTGGTTAGCATACCAATATGGCAGGATCCTAATTATGCTATTGGGCACACCTCTTTGGCTGAGCTTTGAAAACAACTTAAAATGATTGACTCTGTCAAAAGCCTTTGATGCATCAATAAAACAAATTAAAACTGAAGAATTCTGTCTTCTATACATTTCAACCACTTCCTTCAGGGCATAGATACATCATTTAACTTCTTGTGTTTTTGTCAGAGTCTGATGGAAATGGGAAAGAGGATGGCCAGGTTTCAGCAGGTGAAAGCACTCCTGAGAGTATCAACAATCCACTGATGACCCCTAAACCTGTCAGAGCCCTCATCTGTGGGGAGCAAGGAGGATCATCTGTAGTAAAGTACAAGATCACAGCAACTCCTGGGTATGTAATGTTTTTCATGCCAGCCAGTTTGTAGGTAAACAGAGTGGTGTGTGTACAGGGATTATAAAGGACTGATTAGATGTATGATTTTTGGCAGCATGTAAATGTACATGAGCTGAAATGTTTTTCAGCCTTATGTTCTTGAAGGTCTGCAGGTCTGATAATGTTACATTCATATTTCCCCTCCAGCTCCAGTCAGCAGTTCACATTACAGTCGATAAACGCGTGACAATGGAGGTTGCCTCTGTGAATCACTGCTGCAGTCAGGTTGATAAACAGGGGTAAAGATAATTCCACTGTTTAATTCCAAAGGGTAAAAAGTATCGACATTAAAAAAAGAATACGTTTAACCGGCTTGTTTTTCTGGTGACAGCTAGAGAGTGTTCCAACCTTTAACCGACTAGACAACTGAGCACGCACAACCCGAGTAAAACATGAGGGTGATGATGGGCAATGGTATGAGTGAATGTTGCTGGTATACAGTCGTTCTGAGAGTCAACACATGTCTCAAGTCAAGTTTAGAAAACAGGTTAATCCAGAGAGATGTTCCAGACCTGACCGGCATTGCTTGACAAAAATATGTTTTAGCTGGTGTGTGCATATCAACATGAGGACATTTTTGCCAGTATATTTAATGATTGTTCAGGGAGTGATAAACGGGTCAGTCACTTCTTTTTTAAAAACATGAAATAATAAGTAAAGAAGAGACAGAAATGGCCGGATATGTCTGTGTCCTGTTCAGAAGGTCCAGAACTGGCTGTAGTCACTATTATTTCTCGGAAGCTAGATGATTGCATTTAAAAATCCATCGTCAAAAAGGCCCAGCAGAGGATGTAATTCCTGCGTCAGCTCAGGAAATTCAACCTGCCCCAGAAGCTGCTGATCCAGTTCTACGCGGCAATAGTGCAGTTAGTTCTCTGCACCTCCATCATCATGTGGTTTGGATCAGCCACCAAACAGGACAGGAACAGACTGAAACAGACAATCAGGACTGCAGAACAAATCATTGGTGCTAAACTGCCCACCATCCAGGAGTCAGGAAACGGGCAGGAAACATCTCTGCAGACCCATCACACCCTGGACACAATCTGTTTGAACTTCTCCCCTCCAGCAGGCGCTACAGAACACTGTACACAAAAACAGCCAGACACGAGAACAGTTTCTTCCCCCAGGCTGTCACACTGATGAACACTAGATAATAATAAAAATAATAATAACTTCGATTTATATAGCGCCTTTCAAGGTACCCAAGGTCGCTTTACAAGAGTGGGAATGGGGGGACTGGGGTGGGGGCAGGGAAGGTTTAAGAAGGGTTGGACAGAGAAAAGAGGTATGTTTTGAGGTGCTTTTTGAACAGTGTCAGGGAGGAGGCAGAGCGGATGTGGAGAGGAAGGCTGTTCCAAAGGGTAGGGGTGGAAGCACAGAAGGCCCTATCCCCAAAGGTTTTGAGTCTGATTCGGGGAATGGAGAGTAGGTCCTTGTCGGTGGAGCGCAGGGACCGTGACTGGGAGTAAGGCTGCAGGAGATCGGTGATGTATGAAGGTGCCAGTGAGTGGAGTGATTTGTAGGTGAGGAGGAGGATCTTGTAGGTGATGCGATGTTTGGCCCGGGAGCCAGTGGAGTTTGTTGAGAATGGGGGTGATATGCTGCCAGGGCTTGGTGTGGGTTAGCACCCTGGCAGCTGAATTCTGGACGTACTGCAGTCTGTCGAGGGCCTTGCTGGGAAGTCCATACAGGACACCATTACAGTAGTCCAGGCGGGTGGTGATGAATGAATGAATGAGGGTCTCGGTTACTGAGTTTGAAAGTGATGGCCGGAGTCTTGAGATGTT
>OMLP01025890.1:18774-37100 GCA_900302685.1 Spondyliosoma cantharus | reverse complement strand
GGGCACCGAGCCCAGAACATCACCTCCCACCCACCCCTGCCTCTCTTATCTCGCTCTGTCACTTCTTCCATTTAGACGGCCCCTGTTGGATCTAATCTACAGTCGAGACGCCTCTCTAATACATATTTGCTGTGTCTGACTGGTAAATTGAAGGAGAAAGTTCAGAGTTTCTCTCAACGACAGCAAAAAAAAAAAAAAAAAAATCCATCGCCAACAAACCGAGCATGCAATCACAGAAAGGAAAGAGCAAAAAAATGTTTCATTCAAGTCTGCAAACAGTCGACTCGACGGTGTTTGTGTTAGGTTCCGTGTGCCTGCAGCGTTCCAGCCGTGTGGCAGGAACAAACCACCGAGCTGTGCTTCCAAGAACGTGGAACAAGTGACAAAGTCTGTTCTCAGGCTGTGCTGCAGGAACGAACAGCAGAGGCAGCATCAAATTATCATGTCTATGAGGATCTGCCCATCAAGCCTCAGCTGGCGGTTTGCTCGGATCGGCCTCAGATTTCAGCTTCTTCCACAACCATTAACGATTTGATTTCATGATGCGCTTGTTTTTAAAAACTTGTACCAAAAATGAGCTCATTTTCACACACGACTTGAGGCAAACAAAGCCGCTGCAGTGAAGGGTTTTCTCAAGGTGGCTTCATTTCAGACGAGCAAAATAAATAGTTTCCCAAAGTAAAAGTCCTGCAGAGCTGAATATGTTATGAACAGACACAGTCCGTCCTTCAGTTAAGAAAAAAAAAAAAGCGGTGGGGCTTGTTCGTTCTTTTAGATTGTGCGACTCACACATAGAAAAATGAGCTTGGTTTGACTGGAACTTGTCCCGTCAGACAGTTAATTTCAGAGTGTGCAGAAATGAAAAGAAAACAGCGTTGTAGATAATGTCGGCATGATGTCGGCGCGTACTCGAGCAGATGCAAGACAATCCACCACAAACACACACGCTCAGTCACACACACAAAGGCTGGCTTTACAAAAGAGTTATCTCAAAAGCTGCTCCGCACTCCTGAAAAGAGAATCGCTCCTTTTCATCTCCGAATTAATGAACCGGAGGCTATAATTCGACAAAAATGCATTAATGTAAGACGCAAAATCACTCCAGAGTCCCCTGGTCCAAAGTTAAAAAGGAAACACTTGCTCTGTAATTTGCATGTTTATTAAATCTCTTTTTTACTGATATTAATCTTAATTTTCTAAGTATTAAACATCAAGCTTACACTGTCAAGGAGCCTATTGCTTTTTAAACACTGACGTTCAACTTGCTAAAGGTCTTTTATAGACAGCTGATTTGAGAAACAATGACGAGCAGATGTACAAGGCCTCATCATAGGAAGACAGTCACTATGCGCCCAGTGGTCAAAGGTCAAAGGTCAAACGTAGGCTCAATGTAATGTATCTACACTCGCAGGCCTTTCTTTATAAATAACCAACACACTACGCTAACAAAGTGGAAGTGGTTAGCGGATCATCTGAACACTGCAGATGTTTTCACGTAGAAAGAAAAACGAGCTGCGATGGATTTTTCTATCTAAGAGAAGCGATCAAACATCAATCCCAAACCCTCAAATATACTACGTGAATGCAGCTTTAGCAAGAAAATACAGCTTCTTAGAGAAAGATAGCTGATCATTGACTCGAGGTTTGGTGTTCAACTAGAAGTGTATTTTTGGGGAAACACGTATTTGAGAGCTTTGTATCACTAGTGTGTGCAAAGGAACAACTCCATTTTGTCTGCACCCACAGTCCCCCAGCTGTACGGCCTGCAAAAGTCCTCTAAATTATGAAAAAGACTTCATCGTGAGGATTTGAAGGCCGCTGTATCATCTCCAGATTGTATTTTCACATTCTTGAATGCAGTCATCCAGGGACACAGAGAGTGTTGGGAGGTCAAGAGATCGAGAGAGACGCCTCGTCTCTGTTTCTCTACGATCCAGTGAGGCCGTCTCACCCCACTCTGATCAGACCATCTCAACCAGGCAGCGCTGATAAACTTTAAACCCAGATTCTGTTACCACACTGCCAATGTCACGCCTAAAATGCTTTCAGTAACATATTCTGCTGTATTGATTAGCTGCAAAGTTTGTCAACCGGGAGTGACCTTCGTATTTTTTCCCCTATTGTGAAAGTAGAGGCTGAATAAACTTTCCCCGTGTGAGCTGTGCTGATCAAAAATTACCCCAAAAAAAACAACTTTTCAGACCCATATTGTGTACTTAGTGGAAAGTGTAGTGTTTAGCAATGTTGCTTGTCACCAGGTGGCCACCAGACTGTGTAGAGGAGATGAGCGAAGGGGCTGCCACACATGCCACGGCGCCCAACGAGCAGCGTTAGGGGTCGGTGCATTGCTCAAGGGCACCTCGGCAATGCCCAGGATGTGAACCAGCATTCTCCAACTGCCAGTTCACATCGTTATTTTTTTGGTCCGAGTGGGACTTGAACCGGCGACCCTACGGACTGAGCTATTGCCTTGTCAAAAAAAATAATGGTTTCCTTCTATTCTGGTGCGCCAGTCCAGTTAGGCTGCACTCGGGCAAATAAGAAGTCCATTGTCCAGGCTTCAACGTTTTTGGGTTTATTGAGTTTCCAGATTGGAGAAAGTGTACGTCACCATCCCCTTTTTCGCCTGACACTGACACACCTTTGCCCTTTATCTTGAACCCGTGCTTCCACCATCAGTGCAACAAATACGATACACCAAATAACTACTGCCGATAATAATCCAACAGTGAAATAGTTTCTACAGGTCCGGAGCAGCACAGTGTGTTCAGGTTGTTCTGCCTTCTGACCATGTGGGAACACCACAGCCCCTTTTCCCTGTTTTCCCTGGTCATGAAGCATGAATTTGAAAAATAGAATTTAAAATTCGACTGCACAGACGGCCCACTTTTATGCAAGGACCATCTTGCCAGTGGTCAAAAATGTCTTTAATGATGCAAGAGCAATCATCTAAGAGGTTTGAGGGTTTACACAAGTTCAGTCTTGTTTAGTCCATGTCACTCTAAATTTGAGCAAAGATCAATGGAGGTCCCTCACGGGTGTGATGCCACTTGTGGAAAATTATATAACTGGATTATTTCATGCTTGTTGTAGGCCGACAGTTCTTAGATTCCAGATAAATACTTTACGAATACAATGGACGCAGCGGCTGGTTTAATTCAGGCTGAATCTGTTGTTATTCAGCATGACGGAGTGACGTTCATTGCGTTAGACTGGCCCTCAGTGATTAACTGTCACTCTGTTTGGCTTTTTGGCAGCGCGTCACATAAAGCATCTTTCCATTTTGATTAACTGTCACATTTGTCTTTATAGCAAGTAGCGTTTGTACATTCTATAAGCGTCGCTCCGCTTTGCACTCTGCAAGTTATCAGCTGAACTATCAGTCCTCCTGTCAATGAGCTGCACATTATAGTTATTTTATTATGAATGAATCTATCAGTTTATCTCTTCAATAATCGATACAAACAAGCTTTCGATCATAGCTTACCATAGATCTGTGTATGTGCTGGATAAAGAACCTTGAACTTAATGAGCACATTCATCCCCCCCAGAAGATGTAGCCTTGCTTTTTTCTAATTTGGACACTGTTAAGTCTTGCGTAACGAGAGCTCCACAGGGCTGCGTCAGTGTTGGAGGAAGGTCTGGCTGCAACCATTATCGGTTGGGTGTAGGAGCGAAAAAAGGTTTGAAAGAAATACAATCGATCAAAATCATCTTGGGCAGTGCGAAACGTAGGATGCAGCGACAGTGTTCCTGCAAAATAACGTCAGGGTGAACTTTTGCACATGGGTAAGCAAGCTGGCATTAAAATGGCTAAATCCAAGAAGCTCGTTTACTTGTATGGTGTGACCAGATTAGGGTACTTGTCATTTTTAATGTGTCGGCTACCATATTGGAGGCTGTTGCTTGTTGCTAGCACGCCGATAGCTGAAGGGAGGAGAACGCCGACTGGATGAGTCGGCCATCGCAGATTCACATCAACAGTCTATATCTAGCAGACTTGTGCTGAACTCACTGACATACATTTTCCACTTCCTGTGACTACCGTACTTCAAAATAAAAGTCAACCCCACCAGCTTAATGCTTTTAATGTGAAGCTGCAAGAGTAGTTTTGTATTAGCAGTGATGTAATACAGGTCCTTACTGATATTAAGTGTCATTGATGAATATATTCTGTTGTTAACTGCCGTTTGTTAACCCTAGTCCGTAAAAAAAGAAAAAGAATTCAACACAAAGTCCATAATCTCCCTATAAAAACTCATTCCACTTTGTTTGTATTTCCACTCGTTCTCAGAAGCTAATGTCTGTTGAACAGACAGAAACGTACAACATGCGACACCAAATTAACTCCCGTCAGTTTCAGCGTGCCGGCCAGCTGTTCTGCACAGCCTGTCCTGTTACATTAAGCTCGTGACGGATCATTTCGCCGCAGAAGAAAAATGGTGCCGCGCTCTCGTTGAGCAGAACACACACGTGGCCTCATTTATTTTGTGTGACTGCGCTCACGTAGCCGTACAGGACCTGACAAATCAGATATTTTTCGGCGCCGCCAATTTCCTCACACTTCTCTCGCCACTTCTTTCCCCCCCGTCCTCCGCAGAATCATAAAGATCAAACAAAAACACGTCGCCATACACCATCAAGACTTAAAAGGGCATCTCAGCTCTATTGATTTCACAGGAGTCAGAAGGAGTCAGTAGATTCCCTGAGAAGGGGGGAAATTGTATGAGAGGCTGCAGCTACAAATATTCTCCAGGTCCACATTAATTGGCTCGGGGAGGCAGGGAGCTCTGGAACAGTATCATCAGAAAGGTTGATGAGGACAGAAAGTTAGATGGTTCTCATTTAACACAGAAAACTGCACATTATACAGCGAGGGATGGTAAGGCGTAACTCTGCATTATTAATGAGCTGTCTTCATTTCAGCGCAGCTCAGAGACATGTGGTGGTTAACATTAATTACCAAACAACTCTTTTTGAGACGTTTCCCCCTGTGAGACCAGTCTGAAACACAGAGAGATGGTGCTTTTATTCCTTTGATGAATTCATTCAGGATGTAATATAATCATGCATACATTATGGACCAATCACATGCTGAATCCGATTAATTAAAAACCTATAGGGATCCACTCTCAGATATCTCAACAGCCATTAGATGGATTGCCATTCATGGTGTCTAGACCGTGTATCATAATTACATCACAGGGACGTTCACAGGTGTGGTTTGGGTGACGCAAAGACAAACTGTTGGATGGATTTCCATGAAATGCGGTATGTTCATTTTCCACAGAAGATGGTCACAGTTTTAATTCTTCCTATACTTTGTTTTATGACCAAATACAAACTCTCAAAGCTCCAGCAGCTGATGCTGAGCAGCACGCAAACACGCTTAACTCATACGATCGACATGGCAAACACACGGTAGAACTGCTTTGCATCAGCATGTTTGTAGCAGGTGCAGTATTTGGGATTTGCTGTTTAAGGTGGATGTCAAACTCCCTCCGGACTGACTGGCTCCTAATCGACCAGGGAGAGCTCAGAGGCATTCCCCTCACAGCCAGTCAGGGTGTGACGACGGCCTTTTTTTGCGACAGGGTTTTAGAGAGGTGGGGGAGGGCACACTCTGGTCAATTTGATTTCCGCCTTGACACGCTGCAGACCTCATCCAAACGGATTGTCAGCCAGAAACTCTGGTGTCTTTCTCTCTGTTAGAGGGGAAGTTTCTGAAACCTTTTCTGAAAAAAGTTGTGTCTTCGTTCAACCTGCATTAGGGCCGTGTGAGTCATCAAACCCCTGGACACAGCAGGCCTCTTTACACGACTTTAACTTTAATGAAATGAAAATATTAAAGGGCGAGTAAAAGGAACAAATGAATTGCACTGGCTTTATCCCCGAAGAGGCATTTTTTAAAAAAAAAATCATTATTGAAGAATTTGTGAGATTTGGGATACATTTCTTGTTCGCAGGCTGCTTCGCACCACATCCACCACATGTTAGCGTTGTCATTTCTGAACCATATTAGCATTTAGCTCAAAGAACCACTGTGCCCACATCCTCACAGATGGCTGCAGACTGCAGACTGCGTGCATCCCTGCTGCTTTTCGTTTTTCCCTTTCTTTTTGGACATTTTTGTACTTACAGACCAAACTTGCAAATTTTTAGAAGTAAGTTACACTCACAGAATTACTTTTATATCTACTGATTTGCAAAGTTGAACAATGTTTGTGCTAAACTATTATACTATGTACTATTTGCAAAAGAAATGCAATTCATTTCACCGCAATGTCCACTCACGTCAACGATAGAGTGATTAAAAAGAGGGTAACACCTGCCACTTTTCTAATTGCAGCTACGTGATGTGCGTATGACCAGCCGACTATTCTCCAGTAGAATAATTAACATTTTATGGTTACATTTCAGCCAGACAGGCGTTCTATTTTGATTTTTTTTTTTTACGTCCAACCCCGACTCAAGTCTGACGCAGCCCTGTGCCCTATCTGACTCAAGATTTGCGACTGCAGCAACTTGCAACGTGCCGGTCTGCGATGATCTGCAAACCTAGATAAGGCGGCGTATCACCTCGATTGCAACCGCTCTCTCTCTCTCTCTATCTCTGTACTTCCAGGCTGACTTGTGAGGCTTTGTCATGGCTGGATACAATTTGTAGCGTCTTAAAATATGAAAGAGTTATAGTGAGTCACTGTACTCGCTACAGTCGCATTTCGAGTGTTGATGAAACGGCGAAAAATAAAGGGTAAGCGCCGTAACAAGTGTGTGGTGGAGCCAGTGAGAGAGAGAGAGAGAGAGAGAGAGAGAGCGGCTGCTAATGCGAGGAGAGGGAAGTGAAGTCGTTAGTTTAGCATTTTAAGGTCACAGAGTTTGTGCCGTGCTCACAGACGTGTACACTGTAGATTGAAGTGAAAAGACGTATTTCTATATGCAAAAAATATATACATAGGCAATATTTTGTATCTACGGAGTGTAATTGCGGTGGCATTTGTTGTACTTCTCCAGTGCACATGTGGCAACCCTTTTAAAAACATATAGACAGCTTCAGGAAAACAGGATTTATAATGACGTCGTTAGTGATTTATTTGCCACCGGTCGTGCAAAATAGATGATCTGGTTTGTCGCTTCCTGTGTCATGAAAACAGTGAATCAAAATGTTTCTATCATTCTGGAAATATCCAGCCCAGCAATCTTAAGCTTACAGATGGAGATCGTCAGCTTGTTAACCCCCCCCCACATCTGGACTGACCAGGGATCAAATACTGCCTGAGCGTTCCCTCCTGTGTCTCCCCTTTCTCTGGGCCCTTTTGTACTCTCCCACCATCTAAGTAAAGAGATAAACCACTAAAGGTTTGTGGAGTGTCGGCGCTCCTCCATTTATAAATATCCTTGACTGTCACATTGCTGGAGGCTATACTGTAAATTCAGAGAGAGCTTCTAAGAGCTCCGATGTTGATGAAAATTCAAGAGATCTCCATGAACGTCAGTTAAGGCCGCTGCTGTTAAACTGCACAAACAGGTGATTAATAGAGGCAGAACACAATCTGCCCATCACTGTTTAAGACATTCGCGTCGTCACAATGATAGAACCACGAAGGGCATTTTGAGTGAATTATAAGATTAACGAACGTTTTTATTATAGCCGCCACAAAGACGATAGGATTACAAAAAAAAAAGCCTTTACAGACTTCATTTTATGTGTTGAAGCAGCAGCCCAACAGCTGTACGTTCATCCAAAAAAAATGCACAAAATGGACAAAAAAAGCGCTAAGCCTCGTCTGAGACTGTGCGTTTCAGGATTTCAAAGGCTTCCCCGTCTCTCTGAGCCTCTCCATTTCCAGCGTCCGCGGACACTTTCCCGCGCCACATGTTAATGTGACAGCTCGTAGCTCAGCTCAATTCAACGTGTTATTGTTCAAGGAGAGCAAGTGTCAGTCATTTCCCCCCCTGCAGAATAAACCATGAATAATTGTTATTTCGAGGAAAACAAGAGCCGAGCGCTGAAATGACAGCGATTAAATAGGTTTCGGTTCAAGGTCAAATACATTATGCGATTTCCTTTTAGCGGTATTGCAGGACTGTATTGTCCTGCGATGAATCTATTTATGATTCTATTGTGCGGCTGAGGAGAGGCCTGGTGTTAAGAGGATCCTCCACTGAGAGACATCTGGCTCAGTCACTCCGCTGTTTTCACCCAATTTGTCTTCAATTAAATTAGAAAAATAGATGCTTGATTCTCCGAGCCGCAGATTGTTATTCACCTCTGTTCCTCACCTCGGCGAATTGGCCGCAGGATTGCTGCATTCGCGTGCACTGCTCTTTGTTAACTCTTAATCGACTCTCAAGGCGGCGGGACTGTGTTGCCGGTGATTAATGATCAGATGTCATCACAGCTGTAATCTAAGTGAGTGATACTTTAATAATGGAGCAGCCTCTCCAGTGGAGACTGGATCTGTGCTGTCATATCAGGAAAGAGGTAGATGCCATTTTTAGGAAGTGCTGTGGCACAGACATTATGAGAATCACGCAGCATAAGAACATTTTCTCTGCACAGCCTACCTGAGTAATACGAACTGTTAATGGGTTTCGACGGCAGGGAAGCACGTCGGTATGCGGGGTATTGGCTTTTTCAGGACATTTCAGGACAAATGGTTTGTATGAAACCCGATTCCCCCCAAGTTGGTTTCGAAAGTATGGAAAGAAAAGTTTGCAGAAATAAAATAAAAAGATCTGAAAACCCTCAAGGCAGCGTTTGAAATTGGGATTTTCGGTGGTTTATATTTTGCCATTTGAAAAAATACAGTATACAATAATCGGGGCGATTTTTTTCTGTGAGGACACAGAAAGGAAATGTTGCGGAGCGATTGACAAATGAAACAAAATGAAAGAGCAGGAAAGAGACAAAGACAGGAAGTATAAGATATAACTGCAAAATAAAACAGGAAATAACTAAATGATAAAGCCAAACAAACAGTGACGGATGCAATGTGGCTATTGCGCTGTGATGTCGCTGCTGGAACAATTTATCGGGTTATAGCTTGAAATGAAGTCTAAATACTACAACTTTGCATATTTTGATTATATTTTTTGTCTATGCAGGATCACTCTGCTGTTCTCCTTTGTTTTTCTCTGCCATTACTTGTTTTCGTGTCCCTATAATCCAGTCTGAAGATACCAACATGAGCATAAAGCTGCAATTTGAATTAATTTATGTTTGTGTGCTGGATATTATCTGACTTCGCAGTACGTCTGATAAAAGCTATTTCTTCTGGGGAAAAAAAAAATCAACTTTTTGTTCCCAAACCGCATCTTTGAATGTATTACCGAGGACTGTGACCATCGTTACTCTGCATGCTGTTCACTGTGATAACACACAGGCACTGAGAGCCCAGAAGACTTTTTTCTGATAATTTACTGTGTAACCGTTTTGTTGTTAAATTACTCCAGAGACCGAGCGAACGCAGCATGTAATGGATACTTTGATTCGGGCCTCTGCGTGGTCAGCCGTGCGCCTGCATATTGTTTAATGGGCAGGGTTCATTATTAGTCTTTGTAATGATAAATGTTTGTTGTCCGGCGGGAGGTAAAGGCCATTCTCTGAATCTTTCTGTCCCTGCCCCTGCAGAAACTTCACATTGTGATTAATGGTTTCGAAGTTAAATCCCAATCAGATCGGTGTTTGCCTGAGAGCCTCCCACTCATTAAACTCTTCTATTTAAAGTGTGTTGCCACAATATGCCTCGTTAATTACTAGCGATTGCGGAGATGGAGATTCGCATTTGATGATGACATGTTATGTGTAAAATTTCATTTCATTTTTGTGTGCATTCCCCATGATGTTAGTGGAAGTAAATATTGAGATACATTTACTAATTCCCTTAGTTTTGTTCATTATTTTGTAGGGGACTTGCATTTTGTATGGGAAGCTTTGTCAATTTTGTATTTGCGCTGCAAACATTAACTGAGACCTTGTCTTGAACTGACAATAAGTTCAAACCACGTTGAAATGACAGTAATACATTCTGAGTTCATTGATCGTTCACAAGGAGATGATTCAAAGCTGACCTTTACTTGTTCTGATGGTCTGCATCCCTGATGAACCTGCGCTGCTCTTTAGAAGTTTAACTTGTCCGAGCAGACACACTCGTCTGGAGCTGAGTGGTGCACCGCCTCGCTTCATTTCCCGTCTGCACACTGTGAAATAATCATGCACGTACTGTAGGTGATGCAGCAATTCGCTGCTTTTAGACGTATATAGACGCAGAGGGTGGCTCAGCCTGCAGTCAGTGATCTAATACAACAACTCTGCTTCATATAACTTATAATACCCTGTTTTTGTTAAGTTTATGTGTCAGAGAGGTTTTAATTGGTAATCTTTTGTATTCTGCTGTCACTGGAATAGTTTAGTTTTTGTTTTTATTATGGCTGAGTCTGTTTATTTTTGATATATATATATATATACATACAGATGTGATATCTGTGGTATCTGTGTTTGAAAAAGAGGGATATTTGTGAGTGAAAACTGGCCTCTAACTTTATGTCCAGTTGATTTTTGGGTCTCCCTGACCCTTTGGGATTGAAGGTCGGGTCGACCGCACTCTCTAAGCGGCAGACACGTTGGTAAATCTAACAATTTTTTAAACATTTGAATTGTAACGCAGTTGCAAATTGGATGCTGACGGATTCGATTGTCAATATATGTGACACATCCTGACAACCAATGGAGGCAGCAGGAGCTTATTACATGAATGAATCATGTAACATAAACAGTGTCTCATCTGTAGCTCAGAATTATGTAACAGTGGGCCACATCTAAAACAATAAATGCTAAAAGCACTTAAACCATAAATTAACAGTCAAAATACAAATACACTCAAGTGGTGCTGGAGTTTTCTGATATCATTGTTTTAATAGTTATAACCAAAACTCATGAGATGGCAGAGTTGTGACCTGTGAATGAGCAGATTTTGAAGTATAAAATATCGAAATGGTTGCATGGTTGTCATTTGGTCAGTGTGTTTCTCTGCGCCCCAGACACAAAGTCATTCAACGAAAGCGTCACAGTTTTCCTGCTTTATATTCCTGCATTCAGGCCACTACACTAATGTGTTGGCAATGTAATGTAGCCTAATTACACTCTAGTATATACCTTAATTGTCAGTAACAACTCAGACATTTGTCCCGATCCTCGACTCGCCCTGCGTAGCTTTTTCTCTCGCATCGACCTGCCTTGATCTTCTCCATCCTCCCGGTTAGTGCCAGCGAAACCCAGAGTATAAACCGCTCGCTGCTGCAAGATTTGCACTGGGTCCCGCTGGACCTCAATCCCAATGCAGTCCTCAAGTACATTCAGAAGACTTAAATGTTTGGTTCGTTGAGCACCACAGAAGATGACTGAACCTTATAAGTCCCACGGGAAGTCGAAGCCGGGGTAAAATAGAACTACTGGCCAATTTATAGACATTCACTGGCTGGCAAAAAGTCAAAGACATCATTATAGAGATTCATTTGCAGTTAATACTTGTATGTTGCATACATACTTTCATTTCCAGAGGAACAATATGGCTGCTGTTGTCTTAAGCTTTACTCCCGATTGGCCTTTAATAGCTAATTGTTGTCCTGCAGTGGCTCCGCCGCTGTAGAAAGTGTGGCATGTTCTCCCAGTGGAGCTGGTCTATCTGGGTTTAATGGGGAGTCCTTGATACTCCGCAATAAAGACATCCATGTTTGTGGCTCGTTCGACCATAATGATACCGCGGCGTCCAGAGGGAACTAAGTGTGAACTCCAGACCTCCTGCCTCCACTGCGCCAACAGAGATAAATTGTTGAGCGAGATCGCCAGCAGGTTCTTTCAGGGTCACCACAATGCGCAGAGCGGCTTTCAGCACACGGCAGCTCGTTAATGTGTGGCAAAAACGACTTGCTCTCCATTGTTGACCCTAACAACCTGAAGAAAGGACGCTTAGTGGTTGTTTTTTTTTTGTGCTTTCTTTCTCTCTTCATTTGGTCACATTAAATCAGATCCTTGCAGAACGGACGCATTAGAATAGTTAAAAGTACGGCTGGACAAAGTGGCTCATTATGCCGCAGCGACGCCAAAGCAGCTTATGAAATATTCCGTTTAATTCTCGCGTTTGCTTCTTCCATTAGGCGACGACACAAACGCTTACGCACACTGTGATATACTGTAAAAGTCCCCCATTATGAAGGGTCCCAAATGAAAAGGTTCAAAATGAACAGAAACACCACGCACATCCCCGTTGGTGGTTTCCTTACAGCCGTTCTCCTTGGCTTCCTGTGATGTCCCTCCTCCATGTTTAAACAGATGGAGCAATGTGCGTCATTTGTTTTAACAGATTCTATTGCTTTATACAACACAGTCTTTATTTTATATGGAATATAAAATATATATATATATATATCTCAGATCTTTGGGCTATGTCAGGGTGTAGACAGTGAAATAATCAACACAAAAGGCTGCCTGAGGGTTAATTAATAATGTCGGGAGTGTTAATATTAACCATCCAGACTCCTTTTTATGATTTGACCTGTTTAGAAATATATAATTTATGGAATTTTTACAAAAGAAAACATTCCAAAAGTCAATTATCTTAATAATTTAAAAAGTCAATGAAGAATTCAAACATCCCTTAGTAAAATTTAATTTGCTTTTCTTTTTTTTTTTTATTACAGAAATTACTTGAAAGAACTGTGTAATTACAGCATAGAATGCAACGCTGAAGCATCCAGAACAAATTAGCTTTCATCCAATTTCTCCTATTTGACCACTTCTCATTTACAGCATTGAGGAGATCGTCTTCCACACCTGAGTTCATTTTCCCAGAGTGATTAAAATGTCACAGCCGAGCCGGTAATGCTTCCTGACTTAAGGTTTCACCAAGAAATGGGGAAAAGACTGTAAATTATGCTGAAGAATTTCGGTGTTAACTCTGAGTGAGAAGGCGGTAATCAATCAGAGCACTTCGCTCAAATGTCAGTTAATCAAAGTGCGTGTGTGTGTGTGTGTGTGTGTGTGCGTGCGCGTGCGCGTGTATACACACGTGTCGCTCCCGCCAAGCAAGATGTTCCCATGAAAGTGCATTTTCAGGTTTGTTTCTGCATGCTGATAAAGATGCTAAGGTTTCAGAAACATTAGTGATCACACTCAAAGCACTTCGATTGGAATTACAAACTTGTTTTTCTTGTAAAACGGCAAATAATTATCGCGGAGCGGGGACTGAGCAGCTTTTAGTAAAAGCACACGAGGACCCACTCCCATGAAATACCCTCAATTTTATCTTCCAATTTCAGATGCTGTGTGTAGTGCTGCACTTTCTTGAGGGCATGGGGAGAGAAAAAATCCTGACGGTCGGTTCAGACACCTGCCTCAGGTATCACATGTTCCCCTCCTGGTTTTTTTTTATTTCTGCTATCTCAATAAAGAACTGAAAATGAGGCTGCTGCTGCTGCTGCTGCTGCTTCCGCCAACTCTTTGACCGAGTATAGAAAACAATTCAGAAACGGTAAACATCCGCTCATCGATTGAATTCATTGAAGCTTAATATGAAGCCTTTAGCGTTGCTACCTTATGGCATGTGGGTATTTGCACATTAGTTCTGTCACATCATAAAACTGACTTGATTTTGTTTCAGAAGGCACGGGCAGGTGATTGTTGTCTCACCTACAGGGGCTTCAAATCAGACAATCCTTCCATCTGTTGCTCTAAAGGACGGGCAGTTTTTTGCCATCTTGCATCTTTAGTCGGCCTTTGTCGGCACCTTTTGACCAATTGAGAGCGTAGAATCGGTGGCAGAGCCCGTCTGTGAGAGAAATCCTTCTGATTGGCTGCTCTGCTCATCATATCCGTTGCTCCCTGTCGCTGTATCCACGATTTGACCCTTTCAGCATGGTTCCCCATTTTTATCTTTTCCCAAGTCCAAAGGTCCAAATGTGGGTAGATTTTCTGCTTCTTGAGGCCAGGTAAATGTTTGTACCAGGACAGTCATGCGATTAAAAGCTATTGTGAGAGTCTCCACTGCGTTTTAGCATCACTTACGGAAGCCCAGGGACTTTGCGGTGCATTCAGAGGCACGTCCTAAACTCTGAAATCAGAAAGGTCAGATCGGTTGACATGGATAGGCCTACGTCTTTCATTACTTTCTTGTTCTGTCACTACAGCACTTTTGATTATTAGTTGCTGAAAATCACAACAAGATTTTGACCACAAAACTCTTAATAATGCACCGTTCCTTCTACGATTTACAGCATTAGTTCTCACAGAATCCTTGTTTTATTTCAAAGCTAAAGTCGAACTGTAACTGAAACATCCCTCACTGAATCGAATCGAATTGAATCAGAACCTAATTTGGCATAATCATTACCTGTGTTATGGGTATTTAAAAGTTTTGTTTACTCTCAAATCAACCGGAGGACAGACGGGTAACTTGGGAGGAATTATGTCAATGCAGAGTGTCTGTTGTAGGAGAAACAACACCTCAATGTTTTTATTAACCTGTTTTTATACTTTCATCATTTATCTCAAATACGCTGCCCTTTAACTTTCTAACTCGGGATGCCTCAGCCTTTCAGAGGATTTATCCCTTCCTCCATCTTCGTCTCTATCTGCCCCCTCAGTGTTGTAACAGTCATGTAAGTTTTTTTTTTTTGTTTTTTTTCCAGTGCTGAGACTCCCTGAGAGTAAACAAACAGAGCAGGACTAAAAATCAATAGCTCAAGGTAAGTTGGCACATGTTCCAACTTCCTGTGATGGGCAGCCTCACTTGGACTTTTGTATGCTGCAAACAAACAAAAACAACCGCTGAGAGCGAACAAACCTTCAGTGGGAAATTTCTTGATTTAACATAATTCTCTCTTTGTGAATGCCTAATTTTCCCAGAAGCCCCCGCGCTCCAAAACATACTGCCTGCAGAATAGTGCTGCATATGGAACCGTCTGGGACCTTTCGCTGCATGTGTTCACACTGTCAGCCAGGTTTTGTGATGTGACAGGTCGTAGTCGTGAACCCGCACATACAAGATCCTCTCATGTTCATCTCTGAGGATGGTTAAAAAAATGTGTGGAATTGACAAGCCGGGTAACAAAGACGGCTTCCTCGGCGCGCAGCCAAAGATCTGCTCCGATGCTGCACCTCCCTGGAAAAAAGGGCTGCGAGTTTGTTAGTGTGTAGCAAAGCTGTTTGCTTGAAAAGGTGCTGTTCTCATACAAGATTAATAGTTGCCTAGTGGCCCTGAGGCACCCAAGCCAACGACTCAGGATTCATAAATAAAGCTAAATGGATCAATATTTCCAAGGCTTCAGAGGTAACCTATGGCTACCTCTACCTTCAGAGAGAAAACTTTGAGAAAGGTTAGGTTTTAATCGAAGCCTTCCCGCAGTAATAATAGAGAAAGTGCGGTATTTAATCATCAGAGCTGTGTGCCAACCTACCTGAAACCAGAAACTCATTCTCATGCTGTGAAACAGAGAAATTCGGGCACTATGTCTTCCGTAATCATAAAAGTAAAAGCCGAGTTTAATCGCACTATATTGTGATTATTCTACACCAAGCCGCTGAGTTATTGTGCTGACGCGACGGCAGAGTCCTTTTTTTTTTTCTATTGCGAGGGAAGCGGCGAGCGAAGCGCGGATGATCTCTGAATTCCGGTCGAGGAATTGTTCGGTCTCAACCGGCGACGTCGGCTCGTTAATCAGCCTTTTATTGAACCAAAGTGCCAAAGCGGAGTGACGTATTGCGGCGGGAAGGAAAGCTCGCATGACAAATAGAAACATTTGCCTGTAGTTTGCGGAGCCATTATCTTGGCAGCTTGATGATGATTACCAAGATGCATGTTTTGACTGTACAAGCTGTCCTGTCACCAGCGAATATCTGACAAATATATTCACATTGTGTTTATTTGGGTGTCGTCTGCTGTTATTTGACGCTAGGTGTTGGATGGAATACTGAAATAACGCTGCCTTCTAAGGTCTCTGAAATATCACGCAGCTGCCAAGATATCTGACACCGTTTGTTACATAACCAGTGTTTTGTCGCCTTTCTTTATTGCCAGCGGTGCGGAGAAAGGAAGGACACTTTATGTTATGAGATACTCACTGTACATATTTCCAGTTTCTGCCACTTCATACTTCCACTCCGCGGCAATTCAGAGGCAGATATTGTGCTTTTTACCGCTGCGGTTTTAAACGGCAGCCAAAGTTACTAGTTGCTTTGCGAATGAAGATGAAAAATGTATAACGAGCGTATGAAATATCCTAAATTGCCGTTCAGTACATTAAACTCTCCAACGGTTGATATAATAATCACTATTATTGCCACTTTTCATCAGCAGCCTGGATTCACAGAAGACTCTGTTAGTAACAAACCGATGTCTTAAATGTTTCACGTCTCATCAGAACTTCTCGTTTTCATTTAACACTCTCAAATTATGCCTTACACATTTGATTCTGGGTGCGAATGTCATGGGAAAAAGGAATTGTCAAGTGACGTAGTGTAAAGAGCGAGAAAGTCTGTGTAAGGAGGAGGGTGGGGTTGGCGGATGGGTCAACACACACAGACTGATGCTCGTGTCTCCGTCGGCGTTGCCTTATTTCAACCCTGTAAGCTAACTTATTAAAGCATTATTCGTTTATTAATAGAGCCATAAAGACAAAGGTCCCCTGACTGTGACGACAAACACAAACGCCCCTGGACTATTTCCTGACCATCTGAAGCTGATAAACTGTGGATGGAATTCTGCATCAAAATGTCCAGCGCCCCGTCAGCAGTCAACGTTGCAGTTGGCCTACATTAACACCCTAAAACGGAGGTCAGCTCCGTGGACTGCTGCCGCGGCATCAGGCTGATAAAAAAAGATGTGAGGATAAAATCCACTTTTGAATCTCAGAGTATTAAAAGTAAACTCCGAGCTCTCCCGCCGTCGGTAAACGTTTTTCGGATCAGCGCAGAATCCGAAGTGACTGCGGGTGTTTATTCTTGAGAGACTCTCCGGCCAATTCAATGCAGCTGAGCAGCAGCTCTCTCCTCCTGCGCCGCCCCGGCCCTCCAGTCAACACTCTGCAAACGTCTTTTGTTTCGATAGAGAGCCCCCCGGCAGAATTTCATAAGCTAAAATGACACCTGAAATGTTCTTCAAAGTGGCTTCCAATTTATATGCCATCCTAGTAGCAGATCACATTGGTATCCATCCCGTCACTGAAATGCTGCTTCAGTCTTCTGCATTACGAGTATTGTATCATATTGTTTTGTTGGTGTCAGGACTCTAAATGCCACACAATCTTAAGTAGAGTTCATACTTTGTATTTGTGACACAAGTAAGGACTCATGTTTGCTTTTTCCTAAAACTCACTCATCTATAAAAACAGAGATGTGGAAATGCTCCTGGACGGGCGAACAACAACTCCTGCTGACTCATCCATGTGTGTTTTATTCTCTTGTCTCTCTCCCAAGGGGATTAATGCCGCGAACGCTCGACAGCCAGATCACATTAGAGAAGACTCCCAGCTACTTTGTCACCAGAGAGGCACCCAGACGGATCGCCAGCATGTCCCACAAGACCAAGCTGATTGTTGTGGTGCGCAACCCGGTCACAAGAGCAATCTCCGACTACACACAGACTCTTTCCAAGAAGCCCGACATCCCCACGTTTGAAGAGCTGGCCTTTAAGAACAAAAGCCTCGGCCTCGTCGACTCCTCCTGGAACGCCATCCGGATCGGGATGTACATTCTGCACCTGGAGAACTGGCTGCAGTACTTTCGCCCGTCGCAGATGCACTTTGTGAGCGGGGAGCGGCTGATCACGGATCCGGCGGGCGAGATGGGCCGCGTTCAGGACTTCCTGGGACTGAAACGAATAATCACGGACAAACACTTCTACTTTAATCGAACCAAAGGCTTCCCCTGTCTGAAGAAGCCGGAGAGCAGCAGCCAGCCGCGCTGCCTCGGCAAATCCAAGGGCAGAACTCACGTACAGATCGAACAGGAGGTCATAGAGCAGCTGCAGGAGTTTTATAGGCCATTTAATATCAAATTCTATGAAACTGTTGGACAAGACTTCAAGTGGGATTGAGAGTGCCATACAGTAACGGAGCTGGTTTTAAAAAAAAAAAAATGGCTACCTCTGGAGACAAATGAGGGTATCCTTCACAACAAATGTTTAAATGAATAGTTTATTGAGATATGTAAACACTGACAGAGTTATAATAGAATAATATACAACTCAGAAATTAAGATATAATCATATAAACAGTTTCACGTCATGCTGGGTTTTTTGGTTGGGTCATTCTGATCACAAGTGCCGTTT
>OMLP01025890.1:3104-18754 GCA_900302685.1 Spondyliosoma cantharus | reverse complement strand
AAAAAAAAAAGAATATATATAGATATATATATATATACACAAATCCAAGTTTCTATAAAACATTGAGACATATAAATTCATCACCAGGCAACCAGCATTAAGTCATTAACCAAGTCATTAACCAGCAATCATCCCATTTCCTTCCTGTCATTTAGCCTCAACAGACCTGCATTAATGACACAGCTTGAATATTCATCGCCTGGATTGCTTATTTATTCATCGTTTCCGCTCAAAAAAAAAAACCGAACCCACCGGCTTTAATGCTAAAAAGGAGTTTTCAACATGAAGTTTTGCAGCAAAATGTCAAATGAATAATAAAACCAGCCTGTCAGTTATTCTGCAGTGAAGTCTAACTTCCTCGTTGTTGACAAAAGTTCACAGGCAACCGGGGGAAAATTTGTTGAAAAAAAAAAAAAAAAAAAAATGTACTGTAACCGAGAAGAACAATAATAGCTATTTTAAGACAGATGCTACAACACTGATGATGGTTTGCCGTTTATTGAACTTCAGCTCTTTCTGTGTCAGTATTTTCGTTGTGATCCTTGAAATAAAAAGGCAAAAGACTTCAAAATTCAAGTATTTATTTGAGATTTGTTCTGCTTTTCCGGACGTGAGTAAAAATTAAGCAGTAGCGTTTTGTCTGCTAATGCTTTCTAGTAATAGTGCACATTCATATGTGATCCCTACATTTGTGGTGTGTTTGGTCAGTATTTGGTTGTAAAATAAGGAGTTCAGCGCTCAAATCAAACCTGATGCCAGTCTCTGTGATCTACACGCAGTTAATTCATACTGTGTCTGTAACAGGACAACAGCAACATACAGACATTTAGCGATTCACCTGCTCATTTGAGGATGACGTCCGCTCACATCATGGAATACGCTATAAACTACAGAGATGTTTGTATTGAGCCTGCTGAAAGATAAAAACATCCCCGAACAAATGCTGCCGTGCATGTCATTGATCTCATTAACTTTCAAGATTCCTGCCTCTGATGGATTTGATCGAGCTCCCTCTCTGATTTGGACTCCATGCTAAGCAGTTAGATTAACCTCTTGAATTTTGCACCCTGAAGCCAATCACAGTTGTCATGAATAATTTCCGCTGAAGCCTCCAAAAATTCTCCACACAAAAGAGGAAGGAAAGTGCAGAAAAGGAAGGAACCTTTTTAAAAACATAACACTATAAAAAAAAACGAATTAATTGTATGCAGATTTATGCCGGAGTTATCTGTGTTTATGAAATCTGGCGGCAGATGCACAGTGGACTTTTTGATGCACTGTTTACATATGTCAGACTGGCAGAGGATTAAGAACGCGGACGACCTCTGCAATTATTTAAAAATGACGTCCCCGGGTGATATCTGTGTCCCGTCTGACAACGGCTTTAGATTTAACTTTTCACTGTCTACAGTATGACCTTCCAAAACTGCTGAAACTGCACGAGCTGGCATGTTGTTTCAAGAATTAATGTTCACTTATCAAGTCTAATTAGTCTGTGATGTTGACGTTCTGCTTATATTAGTCCTTTGAACTGTTTTGGTGGTACTGACTAATGCTGCTGTGTGATTAGTTGGCAGAAAGAAAACGCAACAGCAGGAAAATTATAGGCAAAATGAAAACAGACTGCCAACATTGACAAAATCTGAGCATTTACTTTGATTAAAAAGTCAATGAAGTGCTTCCTACACTCAAAAATATGCCTAAAACATTGACTTTGAGTATTTTGATTAAATATATTTAATTAAACAGTTTTCCATCTGATTCTGTTAGTTAAGTTTAGTGTAAATGCTCATATTTAATGTTGAGTTTCTCGAACTAGAGGTGTGATTTATTACAGGACACAGAAAAAAACAGTGTGAAATACAGAGGCGGACTCAGGATATTTGGGGGGCAGGGGCGAAAAATATTTGGGGCCCCAGCTGTATGCAGTGGGGCACCAGAACCAGTGACAAAATATAATACTTCTATGTATAATAAACACTTTTTCCCTCAGCTTTTCCCCTTAATTTTATATTTAGTAATTGAATAAACAGATATGGTTCAGGTCTATAATACAAAGCTTCATTAAATGTGACCTTTAAGATTGTATTTATGTACTTAGAGGGAAAATATATATATAATTAAAATAATTATAGTCAAAGTTTTTAGTATTGCAGACACAAACCTTCTGTATAATCATCAGAATTTGAATTGAAAATCTTTTTCCTTGCTAAAATGAACACTTGGGAGACAGCATCTGTTTTCGAGATAATGTACCTCCTGGATTCAAGAGATTTTGCCAGTGCGCTCACTCACAATTCATTATTCTAACAGGATATTTTATGACATGTTTTGTAAAACAATATGTTGATCTACGCCAAGCTCCCCAGCTGAAAAAGCCAATTTAAGCCGCTACACAGTATCTGAGGTATTAAAAATGTATGTGTCACACTGCAGGGCTGTGAATTTAGCAGCCTTATCTAGTCACACTTAGACTAATGTGACAGAGTGACCTTCCATATTAGGGAAATTTGATACTCACTTGCATTCCAACCGTGTTCTTCCTATACGTGCACATTGGCCAACAACAGTATTTAAACTGTCATTTGTGATATTCTCCATTATTTTTTCATTAACCTGCCAGCGCCTTCTGCGGCTGCCTGCTACTTAGTGAGCCATCAGCAGACACGCCAGTTAACCAATACGCTCAACTTTATCTCAGCTCAGTTAATTATAACTTTTCCCCAAGAATGCTTCGGGGCTTGATGACATGGCACGGAGGAAAGACTCCCACACTGCTGCCAGCATGTGATACCCTATGAATACTTTGATGTGTTATCAGCGCTGCATATGGCTACTTTCCATGAGACTTCTGTTGAAGGATATAGCGGGAAAATTTTGGGGGGTAACATTCATGCACGGCACGTGGATAAGAAAAAAATGGCTCCCTCTCAAATTTCTGCGCTTCTTTTCCTTGTATGCTTGTGCTCATGTAAAGCTGGGATTGGTAAGATTGTAGAAACGGGCAAGATAAAGATTTTTAATTCATCCAACTGAAAAATACTGCTCCATAGCTCTCACTGTGTAGCTGGGAGATACGCTAGCCGGCTAGCTCACGAAAATACCCAAAATTCCACAATCATACAAACACAAGCAGAATAGCGTCACAAAAACGATTAAAAAAAAGGCCGGCTTCACTGCTGCAGATATGTGCTTTGTGCTAACTGGGTTAGCTTGGCTTCAGGCACTGTGTGCTTTGTGCTAACTTTAGCCACTGAAGATGCTGCAGCTCTGTTCTATGGCTCATGGGCTGCGTGCTTTGCACTGCTATGTAAGCCGCTGACAGACAAGCTGTCACTTCTGCTACAGCTCACTCGTTCTAAGGTTCATTGGCTGTGTGCTTAGTGCTATGGAATTAGCCGCGGTAGCCTAGCTGCTGAAGAGCTCAGCCACTGCTAACTGTTAGTGCAGCGCATTGTCGTCTTCGCTAACTATTTCCAACAGAACAGAAAACACCTATCATCATCGAAATGAGCGTAAACAACAAACTAGCTAGCGTGTTAGCACTGGGGAAGTTCTACTGAGCTTTCTCTGCCGTTCTTTCTCTGCTTTGGCAATTGGCAAGAAAGACTGGTCGTGCACGGTGCATGCAGTATCGAAAGGCATCCTGCAGTGTCACATTTATTCACAGTGTTCATTGATGTGTACAGTGTATTAACTCCTCATTAAGAAAGAACTTAAAGCTGTCTGACTGACCATTCTAACCTTCAAAGTAAATACCAAAGAAGCTGTTGTAAATGTCATGAACTTTGAAAGACTCTGAGGAGAAATACACCTCTGCCACTCATCCGAAATGTCGAACAGTATACAATAAAATTATTTACCGTGGGGTCTAATTTTTTTTTTCCCCCGTCCTATGAAATAAAGAGAAATAATGAGGCAGCATTCAAATATGTGTTTTTTTTGCAGCCGCCTCTTGCAGACTCCAAAGCTGTAGAGGTCTTTCATAACTCCTGCCTTGAAAACCTATTGAAATTCTACTGAGGCCCCATCCCTGAAACTTCACACGCTGTACAAGCCCGTGTCTGTAATCTCTGTATTGTGAGGACGACATCTAAAGAAAAACAGTTGGGAGTTCGCTGTGTCCTAGAAAACACTGTAGCTATAGGCAGCTTAAAAAAAACCGCATCAATAACGTAAAAAAAAAAAATGCTCAAATGCAACGATGGAACAAGACTCGGAATATCTCATAATGTTTATTGGCTGCTTTTGCATAATGTGTCAAAAATATTCTGCCATTTGTTTTCTGATGCCACTTTAACATTTCCAGGTTGTTTCTGCGGTCCCCCCCAAGAAGACCTCTTCCAAGTATTTATATCGAGACGTCTACTTGTGCCCCTTAATGAGCCAAAGCTATGGAGGATAATGAGGATGTTCCTTTTCTCCGGTGGACAATGAGAAGAGCAGACTTCCCTTTTAGATGATTTGAAACTTGGCAGCCAGGAACACCTCCAGAGGAAGTCTCATTAAATAAGAAAATGTCATGTGATCTAACCTCTACCTGCATCGTTGCACCTTTTGAATATGTCATCATCCCCCGAGGTTTCTCCAGGAACATGTTTTATCCCCCTGTATCATACTTCAAGCTGTTCCTCTAAATTAAAAAGATGTCTGGATCTACATCCTCTACAGATGCTTCTCGGTATTTTCTCAAGAAGTGTCAGCATCTCGGCGATGCCTCTTCATGCTTGATGTAATACAACTGGCGAGCTCGGTGTCACACTAATGAAAAAGATTCACATTATAGAAGCGGTGCATTCTTGGGGGGAAAAATAGGGAACAACACAGCTACACATGCACACCTATTGTATGTACACACACCATTAACCGATGTGAAAACCTTTCCCCCTCACCTCATTTCCTCTGCTCTGTTGAACATGTGCTGCTTTGCCTTACCTTCACAAAGGTCAAGTGCAAAATGGGTCTCCAGGCACACAGTCAACTAATTAAGCAGTAGTGGTGGAAGACGCTGACTCGCTCCCGGGGCACCGCAGCGGTCGGTAGACACCCCCAGTGGGTAGCCAACATGTTGTTTCACATGCAAGCGAGGTGGAGATTTGCATTACATTGTTCTTATGCAATCATAAAAGGACTGTTCAAATAAAAAAGGTACGTTTGACACACAGCACCTCAAAGGCGGTGTTGCTGATGAATATGTAAAACAGCATCATGGTACTGGATGGATATGGGAAATTAAGCTGGACAATGTAAATGTACATATTTGGATGTGCAGAGGTAGAAGTTTGTCATGTTCGGCGCTAATTCTAGGCTGTTGCAAGGCCGAGACACTAAGAAGTTTCTGGTCCCAGCCAGGAAACAGACAGTTACATAACCCCCTGTGAATTAGTTTTTTTTCCGCTTTATTTTTATTTGAATTTAAAAAAAAGTCTGTACAAAGTCGCGTTACCTTCAACATCCTCGCAGCAAAAAAACTGAATAGGTCGCCGCGTTGCATCGTGTTCCACACCGCAAGGACTCACAACTGACGTCTGGTTTCACACTGCACACGAACAGCCGATCACCTCCCCGTACAGACGTTGCAGTGCTTCTCACTTCCTCCTCTGAAGCCGTAATGTTTACTACAGCTGCTACAGGTCACCACCTCAGAAACATACATGTGGGTCTTAAAAGGCTGCTCGAAATTTTCAGCCTATATGGTTGATTCCCCCACATCAAGTTCTTGTGCTGAACTGAGTCAGCCGGCAGCTGGCTGCAGGTTTATATTTACCCTACAAACAGGAAAGTGGTATTAATCTTCCAGCAACATAGACCTGTCAATCCACTTGAGGTCAGTGTGACAGTTTGGTTCACCTCGGCACAAAAAAGTACATACAAATATGAAGGTGCAGCACCAGCAGCAGGCGATTATGAGGGTAACAACAGATTAATGCAATTTATACAGCCAGAAAGCCGGTGTCGGGGAGGTTGGGGATGGTCTGGTGGTTTATCCTGAGTTTGAGTCCCACGTCAAGTAGTGGTGACTGATTTGAGGAAGGACTTATTTTAAGCCAAACTGTAATCAAGTAAATTTGGCATCTTTGTTTTGTAAATGTAACCATACGCAGCCCACGGAAGAGGCCGTGTTGTTGTGCTGTTGATAGGCGAGGTCATACGTGCAGCAAAAGAGGAAGTCAAGTGGCGAAAAAGTCCACATAGGGAAGTGGACAGGGTGCCTGAACGGGCCAAACACACCAGAACCAAGACGGTTAAACTGAGTTATTCTATGTTACGTAACGTACTAAACGTAACATATGTAACCTAAATTATGTAACTGTCATGCTTATTTTAATCCAAACCATGATTGACCCTAAACACCGACCACTTGACGGTGAAGGTCCGGTACTCCTGGTGCTGGTACTCTTTCAGCGCTTATTATTATTTGTGGGAATAATCACAATCATGTCGTCTCTGGTAATCACCCTATTCAGTTGTCTAGATATGAGAAAGTGTTTGCAGAACAACCTGTTTCAGAAAATACCAACCTTTAAATTTCAAACAGATTAGATGTTTTAGTCGATTTAAATGGCATTAATTATAGTAAATAACAAATGTAAAAAAAAATGCCAATAGATCTTTTTTTTATTCTTTCAAGCTTCCCAGTGCTGTAATAGCTTGAACTTCCTGGGAGATATATTTAAATGCTGTGTTGTTGGAAAATCAACCTGGAAGACAAACGAGCCATTAAGGAGGCTGCGCAGGATTGTCCAGTGCTGGCAGAGGGCCGCGCTCTGCCTGCTGCCGTCCATTTAAATGTGGGATCAGAGAGAAAGTCAATTCAGTGTACCGGACTACGCCGAAGGGACCCCCAGAGGAGACGAAGGGGTGTGCAGTGATAACAGACACCCCCTCCCCAGGACGCCTGATAAATGCAGTCAGTCTGAGTCTGTAACTTAGATAATTAAGTGCTCATTCAACGGAGGGGAATGTGCCTGACGGCGTGTTCAGGGGAGCACAGCACAATGAGGAGCTCTGCCAGTGACCACCACTCACACAGACTCTCGATTTTTTTTTTCTTTTTCTTGTCATTCATGAGGACTCCCGGAGCCCACTGGCCTCAGCCATAAGCAGCTCAAAGCGCACAGATCCCGAAAACTTTTTAAAATCCCTGCAGGCGGCGAAAAATGAACAGCACTTCACTCCGAACAACACCAAGAGTTCACTTAACCTCAAATGGATGAAAAAAGGGGAAAGTAAGCAGGTAATCTGAATGCTATTAGTAGGAGTGACGCCGAGCTGTCGGGCTCATACGGGCGCAGCTAGCTCCCGCTTTCTGGTTGAAAGAGCAGATATTGTGCTCAGTGTCTCCGTCTGTCCCTGACCACCTCAGGTACACGAGCCACCGATACAATACAAAAGGTTTGCAGGGACTTTGTGTACAAACCCTCTTAGTACTACAGGACCAGGGTTGCTTCTGTTTGGCCTTTTTGATCGATACTGCATGTTCGCGCCGCTTATTCAGACATGATTATTAATGTATGTTTGGGATTTATGAAGGCATCTCTAATGGAACGGAACCATAAAGCTGTCGTGATTGTTTTCAGGGCGTGAAGAAAACGGCATCAGTGTCATAAACGCGGATGGAGGACGTGCTCTGTTGACACAATGCCTCATTGACCCTTAATGCGTATGCATTTTGGGAAGAAAAAAAAAAAAAAATGGCAAATCATTCTTGAATATAGAGTCTCTGTAATTGTGGAACTAATGGCCTTACTTTGGAGAACAGGAGACAATAATCAGAAAGGAGAAAGAGGAAAAAAAAAAAAAAGCCAGTGAGATTGCTTTTGCCTGCCTGGGATAGATTCTCAGAGGGAAATTATCACAGATTGTGGCGAGGCTCTTTGTAATCACACCGGCTCCGGTTTAGTGTAATGTGACTTATCAAAGCATTTCCATTGTGTCATTACTTTCATGCTTTCAGAGAAAATGGGCTCATTCAGTCGGTATCAGTCTAACTCATTCTCTTGTCTTCAAGCGTCTCCTCCTACAGCCCTCAACCCCTCAACCCACATATTAAATATTTTAAGACACTCGCTGCTCGCTCCAGCCTGCGCGCTACTCTTTTATTACTGTGTGAGTCTATAAGTCTTAAGGTGAACAAGCCCAGTATGATTACATGCTCATCCATTGATTTTGAATGAGTAAAAATTGCTTCAGCTTTAGTGATTCCTTGCGTCCTCCAGCCAGCAGGTAAAAATGTTGACAGGTTATATTTCTGCAAATCACTGGTAGGTTCACATTTGTACATAAGCCCGGTCACCGTGATGATGTCTTATCACGTTCACCTTACATGTTTTTGACCCAATTGTCATATCGGGAGATGGAGTTGATGGTGGTGGAGTTACAGGTGAGAAGTCTGCCAAGCCACTGAGCACAGTTCAGGGCTGTGTTTCAACATTTGTAACTGTCAAACCACTGGATATCTTTAAGGGGGACCAAGCAGTGTTCCAGTGGAGAAAGGCAGAGTTTCAACATTGCCAACACTTATCCTGGCTGAATGGCTTCTGCAAACTCTGCTCCATCATCATTAATGATGGCTGAATTGTATTAAGGTGAGCTAGTGCCAGGGCTCTGGGACTGTGCATGTTCACTTACTGGCATGGCTCACTGGTCAAGTCAAAATATCTGCAGCGAAAAAAAAAAATCCAAGTGATTTGGGGAAATATATTTTTCCTTTTTTTCTGGTGGAGAGGTAGCTCAAAAGTTTGATATCACTCTTGTATGAAGCTACCGCAAGGATAGCCTAGCTTGGAAGCAGGTGGAAACAACAAGCCTGGCTCTGTTCATCCAACCGCTAAAGTTCACAAGGTGTAAAAACAAAAGGAAAAACAGGTTTTATCAGAAGCAATTAAGAGACAACTTGGCAGACTGTCTGTATATGAGGCCTGTTATTGGTCGCCAAGATGTGTTTTTACGCAACACAGAAATAAGCTTTAAAAACATTTAGACCTGATCGCTGTCCATCCTCCACACCGTCCGAACTGCTCACCTCTAATCCATCAAATCATTAGCTGTATAGAATCCTGGTTCTTCATCCACTCATTGCCAGGTTGTTATTTCAGTAATAATGGTCACATCTCAAGCCCTTTGTCTCCCTGTGGCTCCAGTGACCAGGACTGTTGTCCCTTATCCACCTTCTTCCCCTGGAAATGCTGCCAAAAAACCTTCCTGGAATCATTCAATACTCAGTTTGTATTCTGCATTTGGATCCATCTTTGTTGATCAAAACAGAAGCTGGTTACACCGTCCAAATGACCTTTTGGACTATCACCATGGATCCACTACATGGCTTTTAAAATAAGATCAGTGTTCAGTCTCTATATTTTTTGAATGAATTCCTGCATCGGCTTTCTGCCACCGTGTTGCGTTTTCAGTCACAACACAGACATCGATTTTCATAGGGGATATTTTTTACTTTCGGTAATATCAAACAATTTTTGTTGTCAGGAAATTACGGCCGCGCAGAAGAAAAGATGAGTGATCCGTCATCATAGAGCTCATTTTTGTCACCTTGCAAAAAGAACAGCTGGAAAAGGCTCGTTAATGCACCTTTAAAAAAAACAACACTTTCCCAGCCTGTCATCTTCGGGGAAAATTTGAGAGAATCACTCACCTAACTCAGATTTGAAGAGTTATCTTCTTGTGGCAGTATAGTAATTTAAATCTGAATGACTTGGTATGAACACCCCCGAATATGAGGGGGGGAAAAAAAAGAAAAAGGGGAAAGACGTAACGAGGCTCGTCCACGCGGTCGGCCTGTAAAAACGGGCACGGCTTAATGGCTTGTGTTCGGCGGAGACGCTCTGAAGCTACAGGAACGCAACAAAAGAATCAATCCGAAATGCATGACAAGTTGCACTACACGAGTTCTGAATGTAAGAGGATTATTAATGTTTGCTGACATAACTGGGACTTACAGTGAGCTCCACTGGAATTGTCAGCCTTTGTGCCTCGCAGCATCAAAGTGGTTTGAATCATTAAAACTGGTCCATCAATAATATTCAGTTTGAACAAGTCTAAAAAAAAAAAAAAAAAAAAGACCTCTTACACGGAGAGCAAGAGAACCACAGACGAATGTTATTTATCAACGGCCTTAAGATTCAGACTCTGTTCAGAGGACTCTGAGATCCAAGTTCAGACTGTAATCATTCATTTAGGACGTGTTCATACAGCTGAGCAAAGACAGTGACCTCTCTGAACTCCACACTAAACAACTGAAAGACAGAGGCGGAAAACATCCTGGAGCTGCAGCTTTGCGATGGATTTCCGTCAGGCTGGGAAAGAGATTATCATAACGTTGCCATCGCACTTGTGTGGATTTCCGGTGTCGAGTGAAGACTTACCACCAAAGTGTCAAGAACAAGTATGTGCGATTCTGTTTTTGCCGCCGATTTAGTTCTTCTTTTTTTTTCTCTTTCTTGAAGCCGCGCTGGTGCTTTGACTCAGACCGAGATCATCGTTCGACATTAAAGCGGATGTCTCTTTCTCCCAGACACGCCGACGCTTTCCACACTTCTTCAAGCAGCTGAAGCTGAAGGTTTTTTTTTTTTTGTCGTTTTTTTCCGGCGAATGTGTTTTTCTCTCACTCAAAATAAATAACCGGTGCGCTGAGGAGGAATGTTGTGAATGCACTTCAACATTCAAGGACGACGCCTTTTTGTCCGTTTTAGGTCATTAAAGCACAAATCACATGATTGTCGTCACTGTCTGCTGTTTTCCAAATATTTCTATGGTATGTAAGGTCTGTCCTTCCTACCTTTCAGACCGGCGCTGGTCTCGGTTAGAGTTACTTGATTTTGGGGAGCAGAGTGGAGCAGATAAATGAATAAACACATTTTTCTGTACCAGTGCGTTCAAGAACTGCTGAATTAAGTCAGTAGAACAATACAAATATAAAAATAAGAAACAAAAAAGAGGACAAAAATTGGGTTAAACCCACTGTGAATAAAGGAAGTGGAGTTCCCTTTATGTGGAGAAGGGGAATGGTGGAAGGATTTTGCATCCGGTCAGTCAGCCAATGGATAATGTTTGGCAATATTTACTTAATTCTTAGGCCTCCTGTCCAAGAAGTAGGCCCGCTCACCGCAACCCACTCTACCGTAGTGCGCCGGTGACATCTTTTAAAGCCAGAGTCGGAACAATCGCGAAAGGGCAGCGGAGCCACGGTATCAAGTTCCAACTCATACACCCACCTGCTCAATCATTAACGGGGATCAGCTGTGTTTGGATCTTCCCCAAGATCCTCAGCGTCCGCCCTCTCCTGTTTAATAGTGTCATCATCAACTGATTAAACTTTGAACAAAAATAAACATTTGCAGATACATCAGCAAGATAACAACAACCTAAAGCGACAGAAACCATCTTCCAGGTTTCTGTTTCGTCCACATCCTGTCTGCGAGCGTGGAGGGGGAGGGATTCATGACCTGTTCGGCAGCCAGCCACCAGGGGGCGATCAAGATGCCGTGGCTTCTCCCCTTTGTTTCCAGTCATTGTGCTAGGCTATGCTAAGCTAAGTTAACTGTCTCTTGAGCGATTTAAATGTTTTCATCTAACTCTCAAAATTAAATCAATTACCGTATGTTGAACTAATCCTTTTATCTTTTATTGTTGTAAAAATTATTTAGATTTTCGGTTATAGTTAATGGTCCAATTTTGATTTTTTTTTTTTTTTTATATTAAAACATTTCACTAAATTACAAAACATAAGCAAAGTTCACAGTGCTTTAACAGAACTAGAAATATTGTGTCGGAAGAGGTTTTCACAAAACAAATTGGAACCAAGTCCAGAGGAAAAAAATAAAAGATGTTTTTCCTCTCTTTTTTTTTCACACTAAGAATGCATTAGAGCAAATAACAGGGGATGATGTGGGTGGAAAGGTGTGATTCATGGGGCACAGCAAATACAGTGTGTCCTGGCTTCTTGTTAAATGTTCTGAAAATGGATAGTGGCCTTTCAAAAAAAAAAAACAACCCAGAACTCTGTCATGCATTCTTGCGCCGAGGAAGAGTTGAGCCTCTTTGCCAAAGACTCCCAAGACAAAACGATATGTCAGAACTGTGGCCCCACACGGTTCATCATGTAAAGGTCACACATATCGCTGCATGGAGGGGCCTGATGAGCATCCAAAGAGAGAGGCCATGTTGCAATTTAACGCGAAGACTCAGTTTGGTGTAGATTATTACAAAACAGCACTCTTCAGTAAGCCATATTTCACAGTGCGATGTGCTGTCTTGCCCTACTTGTTTTTAAAAAGGCTGAGTCTGTAGTTTCCCCATTTGGTGACCTTGAGCCGGCCTGCCAACTCCGTCACAGATAACGCACCACGTTTGAACTCAGTATTATGAGATGTTACAAACTGAAGCGCTGACGTCGTCATTCTTCAGCCCGCAGCCACACAAATTATGAAAAAGGGGACATCAGAAGCATCCCTCAAGACAAGGTGTCATCTGTATTTTACATACATATCTGTGGTCGGTGGTGGACTCAGAAATGCTTCATGTCGTGGATTTACTTGGAAAAATTGTGTACAAGCTAAAAACTATGAATGAATTCAGGTCAAAATAATTTCATTAATGCATTCAGTAATAACAACTTAAATTAACACATTTTGTAAATCATCCTTATTATTTCCTGGATGTTGAGGACAAGAATGCACAAAGAAAAATCACAAATAACTCAGAAATTAAGAATGTGGAGTGCAGCTACAGGATTTTTCAAGGTCCTACAAATTTATTATAAATGTTTTAACATGAATTTCAGTTGAGTTGGGGTGTCCCCTCTCCTAAATACAAGCAATGACAACCACATTTTATTTTTGGGTCAAAATACTCAGTCAACAAAAACAAACACAACATTTTTCACATCTTATTTTCATGCTGATGAGCCAAAACAGCAAAACTTCTAACTTTTCCAGTCTGTATCTCACCAAGAGGTATTTTGTGTGTGTGTGTGTGTGTGTGTGTGTCTGTGTGTGTGAGGTGCCGACACCTTTGTGATGTAGGGAACAATTAACTAGTATCTACAGTGTCTTATCTTCCTGATAGTTTTGGTGTGATTTCCTGAGGTTTTCTGCGGCGGTGGCGTCAGCAGCTCGTTTGCGGTACCAAAAAAATCTTGTCGTTTCTGCAAAGATTATGCTGCGTTTTCTCAACTGTTGCAGTTACTTCCGATAATCCACAGACGTGATTATGAACTGTTTCCTTAAAAAGCAAAAAATGCCACCGGAGTACGTCTATCGACTGCTTACTTTCGTGCCGCGAGGATGCTGACATATGCGTTAATGATGACACTGAAAGGTGACATTTTCACTTATTTCCAATCACACCGGCGCTGTGTGAAAGAGGAGGCAGAAGTGAGCGAAATCCAAGCGGAATCAGTTCGCACAGTGGTGCAAAAATAGAAACATTCAAATGATGCAAACGTTTATTTTTCAGCCGCTTAGCTGGCAGAGAACTAACACCGGTATCTCATTAAGGAATAAATATTGTTCCATATTTAGAAACACGCTCAACAGAGGTTGTCGACCGGGATGGATTGAATCAAACCGCGACGTGAAAGACATTCCACGTACACTTGCATCAAATTCTAGAACAAACGGCGCGACGGTTGCAGGATGCCGTCCTTGCGGTTCTTATTCAGAATAGATTAGAGCGTGATAATGCACTGCAGGGTTACGAGATGCCACTGAATCAGCAGTGTTTTGAAATCAGGAGCCTTCAGTAGAACTGCCTTAAAACTTCAAAAGGACTCAGCGCAGCACTGTAGGTTTTGATCACTGAAGACAATTGATCTTTAGTGCTCAGAGAATATTCACGCTTCAGGCTTCCCTAAGAAACATTTCAAACAACGTGCCGTGAAGTGTGCGATTGTAATACCAATGGCGAGAAATATGCAAATAACTCAGCCCGTCCCGTGATAATACAGTACAGTATCTTCTGGGATCGGTCTGTTTTTTTGTTTTTTTTCCTCCCTTTCCATTACGAAACCGTTTCCCCCGCACGGTAGCAGTCAGTCCCGGACAGTCTGAGGATTTAATCAGCTGGATGGGCGCTCGGCAACACAGGCAGGTACAGTTAGCGCTCCGAGGCAGTAAAAGGTGACAGCTTTATTTGTATGTATAAGCTTACAGGTCTGCGACAATGAGATTCATGCATTTGGAATCAAGTCAAGCTTTTGGAACAATGTGTGTGTTTAAAATCCTCTCATATACACACACGATGGACGGGCTGATCCCCGCTCGGGCGGTTCGGCGATATACATTCTGTGGGTGTTCGTCTCAGACTCTGTCCACCAGAGATGTGGGTGCGATGCTGTTATCCATCATATTACTGTGAGCCGAGAAAGCGTTTGAGCTTTTCAGGCTGTTTAGGACGAGCACTTCCCTGCAGGTTCTAAACAACAATTATGACAGTATTTATTTTAGCGTGCTACTTTAGCAAGAGAAGGCTCGTCCTGGAAATCACAAAAAAAAACAAAAAAAACTGAAAGTGAGGTAAGAATTCAAATCTTGTCGAAGTCAGTACTCAAAACATAATAACCGTTAACTGCCGCCTACTGTAGCTACTGTTAGCTAGTTAGCTCAGTTAGCCGTGCAGCTAGTGGTGCGGACTGAGACATTAAATATATCATATGATAGATATAGCCGGCATTGTAGCTTTGGACCGAGCTGGGCCAGGGCTAGCTGTTCAGCAATGTCAACCTTTAAAGGATAAAAGCATGAAGTGATCATATTTCATCTAAAAGGTTAACGGTCAACTTCAGTGTGACATCAAAACACTTTTCGTTGCGCCAAATAGCCTTTGAATTAGTTGCTTGACAATATTCACTGGAATTAAACATGTCAATATAGTAATTCCATTTCAACAAGAACCAAGAACCTTTTTTATTAAGTCTTGTGCATCAGTCTGAGGTGGTTGAGTGAGTTATGGCATCTTCAGAAAGAGTTTCAGGTCAGGGTCGGACTTTCACTCCAGTCCAGAACCTCCTCCACACAGGCCACTGAAGTCAGCCGGCAGAGTCTGCGCCCCTTTGTGATATTTGGCCGGATTTCATTTGGAGGCAGAGGAAGCCTAGCTCGAACCTTGAGTCGATTCATGTCCACAAAGAAAGAGCTTCTGGCAAACTCCCCAACAGTTTTTATCATCGCTATTAAACATGTGCAGAGAAAAAGGGACAGGCTGGCGGAGTTGTAAATCCACTCCACAGTCTGTGCACCAAACCCTCGCTCCAGTTGGTGTGAATGAAAATGTCTCGAGTTGAATGGGAGTTTGAGCCAAACCATTCAGAAACCAAATGGCCCCCCCGTATTATCACGTGGATCAATTGGGGGACGATATTTTGGAGAAGGTGTTGGATTTGCGACACCTGAACAAACGCAGAAGAATTCTTACTTTATGAGCACAAACGGAAACGGAGTCCCTGGTTTAAAATAATCCGGAAGATGTGGCGAAAACGAATCAATCGGAGGGTAATTGAATATTTATGCATCACACAAACTGGCCCGGAGGAACAATCAGAAGGCTCTGCTGCTAGAATCTGATAGCAGCTCTGTGACTGCACAGCACCACACACACACACACACACACACACACACACACACACACACAGGCGCGAG
>OMLP01025886.1:0-12284 GCA_900302685.1 Spondyliosoma cantharus | reverse complement strand
ACTTATCATTTGTTATAAAGACATACACTGGCCGAAACAAGGGAATGATTATCAAACAGTGGGCAATTCATTTTCTGTCCATCGACTAACTGATTTCTAGACTAATGGTTTCAGCTCTAATTTCTTTAAAGAAAATTATGAACTGAGTGCGAGGAGTCTCACTGTTTTGATACTAAGCTACAATACTGAGATAAATATGTTTAAGTGACAATTTCAATTGCATGATTATCTCCTTAATCAGGTTAATGAATGTAAATTATTTTATTAATTGTTTACACATCTCTAACTAATTACTGTAGGATTTTTTTTGGCAACCCCGTCTGTTTTTGCCTGCTCATGTAACAACGTATTGTATGTAATGTAATGCGACTGACCAAAAAAAAAAAAACCACAAGGTTGGATTTTTACCTCTGCCCTGATGTGTCGCATGGTGAGCCCTTCCTCTTGCGTGACTCCGGCGTGGCAGGGTCCAAGGGGTTTTCCCCTACTGCACTCATTTTCAGCTTCAACTGACCTGTAGAGGATAAAGAAAGGAGAAGGTCACAAGTAAATCCCAAAAGCTCGACCAGTCAGTCAGATCGTATATCCATCAGAGGGGGAGGATACTGAGGATTTTCCCTTCTTTTTTTTTTTACTGGAACTGTCACTAACACATTTTAAATGATACCCAGTCATTTTAATAGCTGAGGAGGCACATCATCCATAATATAACATCTGTTACAGTCATACAGTAAATATAATTGCATTTTATTTCATGCAGTGGTGGAAAGTAGCTATGTACATTTACTCAAGTACTGTGTCTAAGTAGAATATTAAGGGAAATTCGACTTCAGACATCAACATCAAAACAATTCAGAGAAAATGTTTGTTCTTTCTCCTCCACTACATTTATGACAGCTTTAGTTACAAGTTACTTTTAAGATGGCTTCAAGGCTTTTAAAAAACAACACATTAGGTAAGATTTCAGCGATGCTTTCCATCCGTTTTGGTTTCCGACATCGTACAAAAAGCAGCATGCAGTCGGGGTGGAATTACAGATCTGAGTTATTAACAGCGCCACTAAATACTTAATAGTGTTTTCCACTCTAAACAATGACCATCAATTTTACATTTTGCTGTGAATGTAGGACTTTTACTGTGAATGGAGTGTTTTTACATTGTTGCATAGATACTTTAACTTGAGTGAAGTGAAAGTTCACAGAGTGCAGTGTGTCAAAGTGAAAGACACAAATAGTTACATATGGTGATGACTTAAACAAATAAATGTGACGGTAAAAGGAAGTAAAAAAACGTTACGTCAGAAATACTACAAAATATTGAAATTCTTCTTTTAGTAAGGTAACTCGGCAACCGAGTAAAACAAAGCTGCAGCAGCCCAAAGGAAGTCTTTACCTTAAATTCATTATATTTTCAGATTCTATATATTCTTTACATTAGGGGAAAATAACATCACGTTTCAAGTGAGTGCATCACAGCCCCTTCAGTGCATCTACTCAGGGATGATGTGTTGTAAAATTGTACAAGGACAAGTGATATAAATCTAAATGGTGTCCTCTTCAGCTGAACTGTGATGTTAACTAGCTTAACTACCTGAGTTACCTGGCCTTCACAAATAAAACAGTTCCTTCATGAAACAGCTCACAATAAATTCTGTGGATTAGCTTGAGTAACTGGGTCATGATTTCTGGAAAGACACAGTAACACCTAACCATCATTAAAAAAGGATAAGTTAAGTTAATAGTTATTTCAATGTTAACAAGCAATGAAATTAGAGCCTGATATTGGCCTATCACAGATACATTGGTACATATATGTTGTACGTTATTTTCAGATTTGAGAAAGATGTTTGGGTTAGAGTGAATTTTTTCTGTTTCAGTGTACTTTCAAAGTCAAAGTCAAAGTTTATTGTTTAATGGTAAAATATCCTGCCACAATCGAGTACAAATCTGGTTAACAAGTGTTTGATGACGAGATTTTACAGGGATAGTTCTGGTCTTTTGATCTCTTTGTATGAGGAACTTATCCCAAGTCAATGTGTTACCTGCAGTAGATCAGCTCTTCCCCTTTGTGGAGAAGCAGTGAGTACAAATACAACGTTGTATGGTTGAAGGAAGGTAGTGCTGTTTGATGGCAACATAAGGTACCAAACATGTTCAAAACATAGCATACACTAAAACTGTATATATGAAATACGTCTTGTTGCTGGTTCGGTTTACAGCAGCATAAAGCCCGGCTTCCTGCCAGTACTACTCGCTGCTTTTCCACACAGGTGGAGAGCTGATGGTCACCTACTGCAGGTAACACATTGACCAGGGATAAGTACCTCATACATCCCCACATCAAAGGACCTGAACTATTACTTTAAGAGATCATTGAAAAAGAAAGTGTGTTTATGGATGTATAATGTGTATACAAGCAGTTCCTTTCTCTATCTGCACAAAAAAATCGAAAATCAGTCGGGCTCTATGTAAAATAATATGCTTTATAAAGTATTTGTTAGGCAATTATTTATTGTAAAGTTGCAATCTGTGTATAATACTTAAGTGGTTACTAAATACTGCGTGGATCATCTATAAACATAATTTGGATGTTTTCAAACCTTCACAATTGCTTAATAAATGGTTTATAGACCAGTCACTCTTTATTAAGTGTGAAACTATTAACTAACTAACTGAAAATGTACCAGTTATTAATGATGGTTATTATAAAGTGTGACCATTCCTTAGACATCTCTATGGCAGATGGCACTACAGTTAAGACAGAAAATACATATTTCTGATTCTGGGGTGAACTGTCCCTTTAAAATTCTTACGACACGTATAACACGTGGAGCTGATTTTTAAAACAGGAATATTTATTGAGATGTATTCATACACACAATATGTAACTTTTGATTTATATGTGGATGCCAGCAGATGCTCATAGTCACAGGCAGTGAATTCCAGTACAGTGTGTACCTTTACAGCAGCTCTGCAACAAAAGACTACGATAACACTGCTGCTGCTTCGACTCTGCAACATATTTTAAACACTGAAGCTTGTCGTGATATTCTCAGTGACTGCGTGATACTAAAAAGCCTCCCTAACACTATGTTTTATGCATTTCCTCGTCAGCCTCCCTTAATAGGCTCCTGCCTTTTTCTTTATCTGCAAAGTCTACAGTCTGCATCTCTCTCGCTGCATCAAGAGGGTGACCATGGCAACAGGAAACGCTGCAACGTTTGATGAAGCACACCGTGCACAGAGGATAGTTAGCAGAGCTCCTGTACAACCCATTAAGCCAAATATTAAAGATAAACCTTTTTTTTCCAGAAATTGAATTTAAGACACACACAAAGCAGCAAATTAATGATTTCCTGTCATGTTAAGCAAAGTTTAAAGACAGACAGGGTTTGTTATTCCATTACTAACCTGCTGTTCTGTCTCTTCACAAAAATCTAGCTTGCAAAATACTTTAATCAGTAATCAGTATCACATCCGGACACGGGAGCCAAAAATGCACACATGACAAAGATGGACTCAAGTCTTTAAAGCTCTAAAACCCACATCCATGCCTGTGGTACCTAGATAAAATCTGTAAATCACAGCCATACACCAAACGCTTTAAATCCGTGGGCAAACGGCAAAAAACAAGATGCCATTGTCACAGCGCAGGGTGCCGCCGCAGGGCCGTGCTGCTCACAGGACGATAATCCTTCCTGACTAGCCTCGTTTACATTTCACCTCAAATCACCCCTCTCCCCCTCGGCCCTCCTTGTGTTGCAGACACGCAGCGCTTAAAAAAGATCCATCCGCCACAGTGAGAAATGAGAATACTGCTGCACATTAGCACTCAATTAAAACACAAATTACCCTAGTTTTCGGAGGAGCGGGCTCAGTACAGTATGTGCTTAAGTAACAGCTGAAACTGTAAGTATGAGTTAGTCAATCATACTTAAAGAAACCAGATTTATGGAAAGCAAGCTCTGCAGTAAACAACATGCAGCATGAAGTTCAGGAAACAGAGACGGAGCTTACAGTATGTGTGTTTGTGAATGTGCTGTAGTCAATTACGGCCTGGACTGTTGAGTCTGGATTTAAGGAAATAGTTAGCCACATTTTCATTAAATCAATGTTTGTTATGCATGCGTATGTGGCGGGAATAACACGACAGCTCCACAGTGAAGCAATACTTCAGTCAATCCTAGAACAGAGCTTGTTATTGTTGTGTTACAGCTTCCAAAACCACACGTCTCTTGGAATAACACATTGCTGAGTATAAACATGTTACAGGCTGCAGGGGTGCAGATCAGACGTCAGGATTGGGGGGATACAAAAGTGATTTTTTTTTTTTTTGCCCGTGTGCAACTATACCATGCCACCATAAATCACAACTTCGTAGAGGCTTGCCATATCATTCAAAAAGTACTGCACAGGGAATCATTTATCATTTATTGTGCTTACCTTTCTTGTTTAATTGTCCTAAACAGCCAACAGCGCGTATCACTGCTTACTTATATGTTATATTAGTCAATCATAATTTCCTGAACGACAATTCAGGTTTTTCACAAATTGGGGGGGCACCCATGACACGCTGTAACTAACAATTATTTTCTACATCATTAAGGTCCTGCTTACCTGCACCATTCATTGATTAGTCGCTTAGTCTCTGAAATGTCATTATTTATGAAAAATGCTCACAGCACCCAAAGCGACATTTTCAAATTAATTATTTAATGTTTACTATCATAGATGACAAAGACAAGGAGCAAATTATTACATTTAAGGGTTTTTGCATAAAAAAAAATATTATGAAACAGCTCAATTTCAATTAGTTGCCTGGTTTGCAAAATTTTAGAAAATCGTACAAAATATGTCAATTAGTTTCCCAAAGCAAATATCGCCATACCGGTATTTGAATTGAATATCATTGAGCACAAACATATCAGCATATAAGTATTATCATCAGAGAGACTGTAACAGATCATTTTTGGCATTTTTATTTGAAAGAATTACTGAAAATTAAAATGTAATTAAGGCTGTGTGATATGACGATATATATATATATACACATCGTTTGGCAATAGAAAGACTTTGATTGTTTCATATTAAGTAGTATTAGATTTTCACGACATCTTCCTGATTATCATGGCAAAACAAATTCACAATAACATTATTTCAACCAAATATATTTTTAACTGTCTTTTGTCTCGTTTATGTCAAATAAATTATCGTCAAAATAAGAGTATAGGGAAGTGGCGAGTGTCTGCAGCCATAAATGTACAAAAAGTGTCCAAAAAGAACAATTACACTCAGTTACTAACAGCTTCACATGTAATTATATGTGAATTTTTACCACAATACAAACCATTTTAATGACATATTTATCGTGACACCTCTATTTCAAATTACATTCTATCATTTATTTCCTCGTGTTGCTAATTACAGTTTTTATGACAACATTTTTCTGTCATGTGGACGCTGCTTTCTGCTCTTCCACACAGGAGGAAGAAGGAGGAGGACTCTGTCTAACCATGACTGTTTTACATTTTGTTCAATGCCTCATTGAAAAATTGAAGAAAGTTTTGTATATATAAAAGTGTAATAAGAAATAGTCTGTCCAAGCAGTCATTCAACATAAACCACTAATTTATTCAATTTATAGAAAAATATTGTCGTATGTATCTTTATCTGGATATGAAATGACAGATAGATTATACAATTTTGTTCATATCGTTCCACCTAACCAATAATCGATTAATTTCTGGTTGATCCACTCACATGTTCAGCTTTAATGCAACTTTCCAGAATGACCTTGTCATCATAATCTGTTCATTTATGGAGCTGACAAGTTGAATGTTGCCCCGGCATAACTGGCAATAGGTCAACAATTCATTGATGGATGAACGCATGATATACAGTAGTTATATTTCATGACATACCAGCCAAATGTGTTTGCTGCACCCTGACCCTGTACTGTATTGTTTTTAATCACATCAAACATCTAGCTGTGTGTTCATACTGTGAAGACATGTCTAACAATACAATGTTAGGAGGGAAACCTGGCTGAAGTGTGTATTGTTGATAAGCTCTTCAGCCGTTCACAACAAGCTATCAAAGCCATCATCATATGTCTGGACTTTCCCGTTTCCCTTCTATTGTGAATGTTTCATGAACTGCAGCTTCTACCACCTGCAGACTGTTTATGATTGCTGATCTTTAGCTGCCCTTTCACCCCATTTGTATTTCATTCTTCTTGGTGGATTGGACAGCTATCTGACGCTACCTATAAATGTAACCGAGAAGCATTTAAGAAATCAGATCGTTTCACACACTTACAGAGGTGGTTGGATTCTAGTCAAATGTTGAAAAGGTGTCAATGTGTCTGTCTTTCAAAGATGCATACATTATCTTTACACCTCCTGCAGTGTAACTATGTCAGTAAGCTTTTGTGGAAATAGCTACCCATTGTCTAATTTTCTAAATTTATCCATGATCTGTCTCCTCTCTCCTTGTGATGACAGCAGCTGAAGTTACAGTAGAATTACACTGAAATGAGCTGATAAAGTAACATCTATTTCATAGACAAAAAAATTCTTAATTACATAACTTTTAACTATATCACTCATATTCACTTATACTTTTATCTGCCCTGATTCAGTTAATCCTTGAAAACTTTTCTGCAGTTGTAGTCATGTTTCTTTGCTCTTTAAATGTCTTTACTGACAAAACTGTGAAAAGCAAAAGCAGAAAATTGACTGAGAAAGTGACTCAGCTAGCACTGCATTGCTGATCCTTATCAAGACTGTCAACACTCCTGCTGAATCGTGTCTGTTACCTTGAGGTGCTGGAGTTTCAATAAAAGCTAAGGTAAAGGTGACTGAGGCCAAAAAAATCATTGCAGTTATGTTTTCAAGGTAGAAAAATATACTATTCTGTCTTGTACTGCAAATCTACTGTACACAGAGGGCTGACTGTATGTGATATTATCTGTACGCCTCTCAAACAAAAGTCCTGCTGTTTTCTCGACACTTCATTCAATTACTGTGGTGAGCTAATCTAGATGCAATATAAAGGCAAAACACAAAAGTGTCACATGAAGGTGTCAGGAGTTACATGAGGAAAACGAAATGAGGAGGTAGAGGAAGAGGCCCATGGACTTTTTTACAGTCTGCGCAAACAATCGTCTTCCATCATTCAAATAAGACAGGCGATGTCTTTTCTTGTGTGTGCTTATCTTATCAGCATACGGACCGCAGCACAACAAAAGCAGCTTGGGCCCTGATGTCTGTAAACAATACCAATAATCTGACATGAGGGACTGAGACTGCTACCAGCACCAAACAAGTTAGACATAATAGTATGTCCACTATGCTGAATTGAAGTAACCTAAAGTTCTCAAGCGACAAAATAATGATAGTTTGGAGCAGGAAAAAGCAGACTGGTCAGTCGATCTCAAGATCACTGTACATCATATTTGAATGATTACCGAAATAAAACCAGTTTGATTTTATTCTTGGCACTTTGAAAAAAACAAGCTTAAGAACCGAGCATGGCCTGGGCAACATTTTTCTGTTCAAACCCAACCGAGTCAAAAGATATTATCTGAACCTTACCCAACCTCACGACAACTTCACAGCGAGTTGAAAGTTGCGACTGCTTGGTATGCGCCGGTGTGCAACGTTCAATTTAAACCAATGCGACTTGATCTTGTCTTGGATAAAATTTGAAGGGTATTCAAATATGATTGAGCACCATGATAGCGAGCTAATTGCTTTTAAAGTTTTGATAAAACTGCAAAAACAAAAGGTGTGTGTATAGCAAGTGTGTGGTTGAGTGAGTGATAGAGGGAGAGTGGCGGAGAGGCTCATTTAAGCTCTCTACAAAAAATAGATCTAGAATGGAACAGGTCTGTTTCAAAATGATAAAACTGTCACTGGCCACATACTTCCATGCATCCTTTATGTAGGTATGGATGTTAAGTAATACAACCAATAGAGGGTGCTGCTCTTAGGTCTCCTTTTACTTTTCCTTCGCCAACATCCAACTCACATTTCATTCCCGTCCAATCTCTTCCCAGCTGTTTCTTTAACTTTAACTGTTTGTCTCTGTGCCCAGGCGAAGTAACATTACACAGATGTTTAAAACTCTCCTACTCACATAGCCTCTCCTCAGAGAGTTGAGCCATTTTTAAAACTTCTACCTCTTCTTCCTGTGGCCGTGTCTTGCTTGACCCACAACTACCAAAAGTACTGCTTCATTGGTCCATATCTGTAAGCTTCAGAAAACGCGCAGAAACCAGGACTAAGTGAATTCAGAGTACGGACAGAAGGATCCATCCGTATATGTATTTCATGTACATAATAATTAAGCCTTAAAGGTGAATGCAGGCAGAGCAGAGGAAACGCAGTGTAGTCAAAAATGATAAGATCACACAGCTACGAGTGTTATAACTTAACTGTTTTCGCTGATTGCAGACAAGTACAGCATAGATTTCTGTGAAATGGCATTGTTCTATACACATGGATATAAAACAAAATCAATATATACATACAGCCTTTTCTTTTTATATCTATGACGTGACCAAACCCGACCTGAATCACTTCTAAAATGTTGTCCAAACCTGGCCCACTCTGGCACCAACAGGTTCAGTTTGGGCATCCATGCTCTTTTACAAAAGAAAGCAAACAACAGATTGACCCACCAAATAAAATGTCTCATGCGGTTCTACTTATATTTTCTATTTTAGTTTCTACAGCAAAAATCCCATTACGTTCCCTTTTCTCTCAGGATGAAAAACACTAAATAAAACACAGCTCACAGCATTCATCTACTGTATGTATGCATCAGTACAGTAAAATATTAAGCTTAGTATACAGTCTCTGCTGCTACACTGATGTCCTTTCAAACTGCCATTCAAAACGCCCGTATTAACCCACTGCAGTATTTAAAAGCTATATGACAGCTTTCACAGCTTGGTCTCATTAAAGCATCCGGCCCGAAACAATCATAATTAGATCTATTTGAGCTGCAGTGTGAGCGCAGCCTCTTCACGCATTCACAAACACCTGCCTCACAGTAAAGCAAAAGGAAAGGAGGGAAAAATTAAAAAAAAACTTGAGAAAAACAACTGGGAGTCTTAACCCACACACCTGTAGACCAGGTCAGCCTCCCACACCTTCTGACCTCACCCCCTCCTCTCTATGACGTGACGTATGGAGGAGCCTTCAGTCGCCAAAGAGGAAGAAGGAAAAGCAGCAGCGGCAGCAACAGCACAGCAGAGTCAGACTGCTGAGAAATACAGTCCTCCACGGGCTCTCCATTGCAGCACGTTTCACTGGATTTAGGCTCGTCTTTTCTCTCTCAAAGCTTCCTCCTCCTTCGGTTTCTCATTCCAAGAGCTTTACTGATCACTTCACACACTCGCACACACAGTGTACACACACACACACACACACACACACACTCAACAGTGGCAATGTATGGCTTGCAGAGGGGGAGTGAGGGAGAGACCACAAGTGAAGGATGAGAGAGGTAGGGGGAGGAAGGAGTGAACGAAGGACTCGCACAAAGATACATACGCTATCTTTATTGGTTTACTGAATTAACATAGAAGAGATTTCCAGTTCATTATTTAGGCTTCTTTTAGAGCCCATTTTTCATATGTGACAGGTTTCCTGAATGATTACTAAAGCGCCACTTCTCAGACTTCATCTTTTGGTCCTGATGTTCACCTTAACTGTGCAAGTTGTTTGGTAAAATTTTTCTCACCACACTGCTCAATCACACCCCCCCTCTCTGCTGCACCAACTTGGTACAGCCCATGAGAAGCTGCTCAGTCACTGTTGCTAAGGCCCTCCCTCTTTGAATATAGGACATGACCAGAGAATGTATACCACCCCATTCGATCGGGGCCACGCTGCACCCCCTGACTCCTGGGTTATATTTCACACGTGTTGACATACAGACAGGTGGAATCTTGTTCGCAATCATTGTTATTATCCGTGTGCAGCTTCACTACAGTGCAGATAGCAGGTTTCACTGAGCGGCGTGTCTTCATATGTCTGCATGTGGCCTCCACATGAGGTCAGATTGAGGGTCATTTTACTCATAATTCAATGGAAACAGATTCTGCTAATTCTCAAATAGTGATACACGACTGCCGGAAGGCACCGGATCAGCTGCATAACTGAAGTCACTAAATGTGGTTAGACAAGACCTAAAAGCTTCGATTATGATTCACCTGTCAGCATTACGACTGCACAACAATTCTCGAAGAAACTTATGTTTAATCTTCAATTTATTTTTTCTTCAATTAATACAAGCTAAAAAATAAATCTAAATTCCTTGTAGTCCCTGCATCTTTTCAATAACAGTATCTGTGTGACTCATCTCAGTACGAAAAACAGTATTTCCTCTACATTTATTCAGTAAGAACGAATGTAAGAACAAAACGCAGACAGCTAGATAAAAAGGGGAAATTGAACCTTATAATCTAGATAACAAGAGCAAAAAAAACCCACAAAGAAGCATAAGCCCTAGTGTGTAGAAATAGCCCTTACAATATAACTGCTGCAAACCACTTACTAGAACCAAGCACGAGATCGGAAACCAAGTCCAACAGGGAAGGACATAGAACAAATATCAAATATGACCCAGTGCTACCACCGCTACAAAACAAATACAGAGGAAAGACTGTAAACATCACATAAAACAAAACATAAATCCATCTGCAGTGCATTACACTTGTGCTGTAATTATATATATGGTATTTTAAATAGCAGTTTTCACATAGGTCACTTGCTGAATGTGGCAAAGGTCACAAACACGAGTTAGGCGACAAGGGCATGGCTTATCAAATGGGCTTGATATATTCCTTATGGTTACAGACATTAGCTGCAGAAGAAACCAGCTGATGTGGTTCCCTATGACATTTCCCGAACATAAGTAACTTCAGCCTGATTATCCCTCACAATTGAGAACATGGTAGATGCACACTCCTAACACTGCTCTGTCTCTGCAATGATGCAAAATCTTCCCCATTGACATCAGAGTGCATCCAAAAATCAAGACATTTAAAAACAATTTCCATAAAACATGTTTTATAGAGACTGACAGATACTCGATTTTTTGGGTCCGATGCCTTTACATTTGTTTCTTAGAGAAATCAGGACTGCACAGACAAGGTTACATTTCCTACTTCTCTGTTTTCTTTCAGAGGAAAAAAAAAGCCCTATACAGGACTACAACATAAAGTGCAGCCACGTGCTTACAGTGTGTCTGAAGCACATCAAAGAAAGATCCTGCATCTCCTGCAACACCTTCTGACAAAATCCTGTGCTAATGCCTGTACATTTATACAGTAAGGTGCGACAAAACAAAAAATTATGATACGTGGAACTTTACATATGCAGACTGGAGCCCTGGCATTAAAAAATCTGTGCAAAAGAAAAAGGTAAGGGCTGCTACCTGTTTTCACCTGTTTTCATATTGTTTGCAAACAGGTTTGTACTAGAGCTGCACGATATATCGTTTGAGCATCGTCATTGCGATGTACGTGTGTGCAATATTCACATCGCAGGGCCTGCGATATAGGAGGCAAATGAACTCATCTAATTTCAAGTCTACCTGACACACACTGTGCATGCAGAGGCTGCATGCGCAGCGATCCGTCAATCACATTCAGTGTGCCGAAGCAGACCACGCCCCTACACATGGAGCGAGTCACTGCCAGTAACAACATTGAAAAATGAGCAACAAACAAGAGAAAATGCCGAAAAACTAAACGAAGACGAGAAAAAAAGCAACGTCAGTTAACTGGAATTATTTCAGCTACAAGAAGGATGATATTGACCAAACACGTGTTCTGTGTCGACAGTGCCTTGCATCTGTTGACACAACGAGAGGTAACACAACTAATCAGTTACATCGGTACCACACAGCTCAGTACGACGAATGCTTTAGGGCTGCTCTTATTTTATTTATTTATTTATTTTAATATTGTTTTGTTAAAGCTTGTTTATTTATTTTCTACTATTTACAAAACAAGGGGTTGTGGACCATTCAGGAATCTGATGTAGAGCTGCTCTTATTATTATTATTATAATTATCATTATCATTATTATTATTATTATGATTTTTAAATCATTTTTGATTTTTGATTGATCATTTTGCTGTAAAAGATTTCAGATGATGAATAAAAGGTTGAATAACCTGTTTATCACTCATTGTTAGTTACTTAATGTAATTATGAAGCTGAATGTTCCATTTTAAGATGGAGAGCTGAAAAGGTTCAAAGGTTTGTTT
>OMLP01025884.1:0-13487 GCA_900302685.1 Spondyliosoma cantharus | reverse complement strand
CCCCATCCCCGGTTGAGAAAGTACAAATACGACCCCTCTCTCCATCGCCTCTCATTTGTTGATTCCCCCCCTCCCCTCTCTCTCTCTCATCACTGTCCATCAATATTCACTGTTCCGCTAATAAAACACTCGCCGGGCCTGTTTGGTTTGACGGCAGAGGGACACATTTCAATTCGAGGGGAAATTGTCTCATCCCTACCTGGAGGTTATCAGCAAGCAGCGGCAGGATGATAGATGTGGATTAGTCAAGGTTATGTTGTGGAACTTGCGGAGTGGGGATCTAATTAGAATTGAATTGCAATTATTGTAAGGCCAGTATACCTCTGCTCATTCCACACATGCGGCGAGAGGCAGCCGCCAGAGCATCCGAGAAGAATGTGGCGGCGTACGAGGCTGGAACGAGGTCCGAGTTTTCTGTCACCGCAGCGGATTACAGGGTCGGATCGCCCTGATTATAAAGACGCACATTCCTCACGCCATCAGTGGTATCTACAATGTAAAGTGTGAAAGGTGACTTTATTTAAAAGTCAGGAAACGTATTCCTTTAGAATAACCAAGTAAAGTAGACTATTACATTTAATTGTTATGAGCTGCAAGGTTTTAACAACTTGGTAAGTTTGAGGTAAAGTCACTTTGTCGTATTTTACGGTGTAATTATGAAGAATTGCAAATAATTTTGGTCTGATGTGCCAATTTTTGAGATATCAAACAAAGGAATATTTGACCCTTTCAGTGCCTTATAGTTAATTTTTTGAAGGGTTTCTGGTTTTGAAGTGACTTTACTTCAAGGAAAATCAAGGAAACACAATACGTCAAACTTACTTAAAGTTTTTATCCCGTACAACTTAACTGCTTTACTTGCTGAATCTGAAGTCATCTGTTTCTTGACATTCTTTTAAAGTACAGTCAACTTTTAAAATGTGAGGTGTAGTTAAAATTTAGTACAGTACCTGAGTCAAACTCGAGAGCGACAGAGAACAATTTGATTTTTAAACAATTTTTAATGATGCTGGAACTGCAAACGAAAAGCACCAGAAGTTTCAGATGGTTACCTCAAAACCACCCCAAGTGAAACAAACGCTATCCGACCTCAACAAGAAAAAATATCTAGTTTGTAATTTGGGTAAATGGACCATTCCATGTCACAAAAATACAACCGAACAAAAATGCGTATTTGTTGTCTTGCTTCCAGGGATCTCCGAGTTAAAAGCCTCCGCTGTTACTGGTAGTTGAGGGATCATAGATCACACTTCCTGTAGATGGACTGCTCTGAACTTGGTTGGATAAACAACCATCGTGGTGAGATTGGTGTTTGTTATAAGCCGATCGTGTGAGCCAAAACTACATTTCTCCCATGCTTGGTGTTTATTCTGTCAATCCTAACGAGTGTTAGAAAACAATCTGAGGCTCAGAATCTCTGGACTTTGGGTCAAAGCTCGTAGGATGTTGCCTGCACACAAATGCAACAGAACACACACACACACACACACACACAAAATTTCCATCACCTCGAGCTGAACTTTGCGCGTCCAATTTCCTAACCTAATCCCGTTTGCCATAATTCACACACACTTGAAGCAAACGGCATTGCAGTTCCGCATCGAGTTATCCTTGATGAAAAACACGTGAAGAACCGTGCCTGTGTAATCTATGTTATGACACCGCGTATTATCCCTAAACCAACTTAGCTCCCGATAGCTGGGCAGGTCGTATCAAACACAACCCCTAAACCTGCACAATATGCAATTATCCGGCAATTAGAGAACTCCCATAATCTGCAATGGCGCTATGTCATTGTGCGGGTTTAATTGCATGTTTTCGTTGACAGTAAACACAGCGTGTGCTTTTCGGGGTCAGGACTTGAGGTTCTGCAAAAAAAAAAACAACAAAAAAAAAAGAGAGGAAATGTCTCCGTTCAGACTGACAGACAGGAAGAGCCTATGAAGCTCAATCTGGCAGACGCAACTCTGTGACAAATTATTGATCTTGGCTTTGTTGTCACTCCTCATGCCAAGGGCCCCCTGCTATGGCTGTCTTCCGAAAACGCCCACTAGAGAAGACATTGTGTGAATATTGAATCTTGAATGCAAGATAGGGGAGAGGAGGAGTGTGTGCGCCTATCTATATATATATGTGTATGTGTGTGTGTGTGAGAGTGTTGGGGAGGCAGTTTGAAGAAAAAAAAAAAAAAAAGGAAGAAAGAGAGCGACTTGGTAATCCTCTCTTTGAGCACTTTGTGCTTTGTGCTCCATTTGTTTACTGAGTTCCCACACTGGCTGAGGTGCTGCAGCTTTTCTCCCAGACCGGAATTAGCATAGCCAGACTTGTAGTCGGACGTTTGTGCATCTGCATGTGTGTGTGTGTGTGTGTGTGTGTGTGTGCAGTTTAGACGAGGTGAAAGCTTAGCGCATCCTCGTCGGCTGGGGCAACTCGACTTTAATGAAATCTCCAAAGAGTGCGTGGTTTTTGTATAGTCCAATCAAGCCGGCTACCTTCTCCGTCTCTTTGGCTACGGCCTGTAATGAGAACCCATCGTGTCTCACTGTGCGCTGAGTGGGAACAGAGTCTGTGTCAACAGGTTGAGTGCTGCCTACGTGCTGCGGCGGATGGCGCGTCTTGTTATCAGGTTGGATTGATTGCAAATGCTGTGCACCATAGTTTACGGAGATCCAGTAATACGTAATAGGAAAAACACGGGGGCGAGGTCAAAACGGTGTTATTTTGCTCATTTATTTCAAATCTGCAATTTTGAGCAATCCCGACATTCCAGGCCTCACTAATTAAATCAGTGGTGTAAACAGAGGTAACCTTTGCACATTGTCGTCGTAGCTTGAATGACATGAAACCCAACTCAAACAGTACATGAAATCCCATGATTGGCTGCAACCGGCTACAACATCGTGCTTGGAGATGATAACCCTCATCTTGGTTCGCTACATGTGCTCCTCTGGTAGGTAGGTAGGTAGGTAGGTAGCACTTATTATAAATAATCAAAAGACTATGTCCTTATAACCGTGAAACTGTATATGAATTTATAATGAAACATTTTTTCATGATACTAATATGGTAGAATTCAATACAATAAATAAGCAAATGTAAACGATATGATAATCTTGGACAGAATGACACAGCAACAACCGGGTGCACTTACAAGTTTGAACGGCATGTGTAGGCCTACAGTAAACAGGAGAGGTCGCATCACAATCAATGCATTTACAGGAGTAATGTAACACCAGATTCTACTCTCTCTCTCTGCAAAGCATGTGCGATTAAAAAGGGTGAAGAAATAAAAGTGTAAATTGCTAAAAATGTACCTGAGCAGCACAGCCCAAGTGAAGTCTATGTGTGGGAAACACTGCATGGTAAACATTCAAACTCCTGCTATGCTCTGGAGTTATATGTGAAAATGTATATGTGAAAACGGTGGCATAAAGCCTTTTATTGTGGCTCCAGGGGGAGTCCTGCGAAATGTGAAACATTGGGGATTGGTCGAAACTGGGAAGGGAAAAAAAATAAAAAATAAAAATCTGGAGGTGTTAGGAAATGAGCTCCTCGTTTCTGCTTGAGGATGGCAAGTCTTCATGAAGCACTGCTAGCGTGAGGCATCGCTGACGAAGCTGTGGGAGATCTGACTTGGGCGGTGAAGTTGCCGGATCTGTTTTTTAACAAAGAGTCCGACAAACTTATAAAAGAGCAACGGAGTGCCGTTTGTAAAGAGCTGCCAATATGCAATCTGCCCCGGGTTTCTACCTGTGTTAGGCTGCAAGGATTAGGCTGTTTTTAAAAAACAGGATGTGATGTTCTTTGTAGTCAATCGACAGTTATCCCCAAGGCACATTTTGCAGTTAACAATAACATCCCAATAATCCTCAAACGATTCAAGGGCAAGCAACCGGGACAACACCCTTCAACAGGAAGTTTGTACTCATCCACCACGAGGCTCGTCTGTGATCGGAGACTCAGGAAGGAGAGATGTTGTTCAGAGGTAACGACCTCATTTGTAGACAGATAATTATTTGATCGGCGGCGATACCTTCATAACCAACCCCTCTAACCCTGTTCTATGATGTCAACGTGCTTACAAACACAAAAAAAAAGCAGAGCAGAGATGCTATCTCAGTGCTGGGAGGTGTAACTGTAGCGCTAGGCCAGACTGCACACTGGTATTCGCCTCAAAGAGAATGATATCTGATTAGTCCAAGCCGAATAGAGGCAGAAGCTGACAAACAAATGGATTTGCTGTGTCTAGAATGTTCTCTGGGGGAGCTGGATGGGCTGAGATACAGAGACGCAGCCTTTGTGTTGGAGCCAGCGCGAGGCATAATAAGACCCTTTGGGGAATGAACCAAACACAGAGTGATAGGGACACAAAGGCACACATGCTCATACACTCAGTCAATTTCACAATATCTCTGCCTCGCTCTCCCTTCTCTCTTTTTCAACCCACCTATCTTTCTCTCTCTGACCTTCATATTACTGGCTACCATGCTCGGCCTATCATTATGTATTTTGGCTGCGCAGGTCCGTTGATTTTCTTGACTTTCGCCAAGTTTACGGTGTCAGCCAAGTGTCATGTCCGACTCCCACGAACATGACTCACGGCAGCCTTTTTCAGAAGAATATCATTGTGTGTAGGTGCGTGCGCGTACGCAGCCGCGTGTGCGTGCGCTTCACACCCATCGCGGCATGAATGGGCCAGCAAATCCTGTTCCCTCCCTCCCTTGTATCCCCTCTCTATCTCATCTTTTCTGCCTCTTTAATTCCCTCTCCACCACTGTCCTCCTTCTCTCGTGCTCGGCGAGGAGAGCAGTCATAGAGGGAGTGCGACAAAAGAGGTATTAACCAAATGTATATTGAGCCTGCCTGACTCGCGCAGTCAATGTGCTGCTTTTACACCCCTAATGCCATGTGAATAGGGCTGCCGCTCCCTGAGAAACGCCTCTGCCAGCGCTCGGAGTGTCGGAGTGAGGGGCCCATTTATTGGCTCTGGTGACCCCGGTCCACGCCGCCCATCTCCGAGCGCACAGTTCTTCATCCTTAATCTGGATTGGAAGACCCCCCATTGTGGAAATGATTTGAGAGGGGGGAACCTCTGGTCGGACAAAAGGGCTCGTCTTTAGCTGAGGACGGGGGCCTCCTCGGCCCTCAGCCCCTCCCTTCCCATTCTGCCATACAGAGAACCCCTAGCAGTAGCTGCTAATTGTTGCGTGGAGAGGAAGAGTGATGGGGTGTTGAGCGAGCGGATGTCCTGCTTAACACTGCCCCCGGTGGAATACGAATGTGCCAGAGGGGAAGACGAACGGAGACTTGAGATATAGGAGAAGAGACGAAGAGCTAGCTTGTAGAAAAAGATTTACTCTCCCCTCTCAGTTTATTTATCATTTGATCCTGGTCAGAACAGATCCTGTGATGCCGGCTGATAGTAAAGTTTGGTTTGATTCCTCCAGGTTTACGTGCCTAAGACTTTGGAGCTGGAATGTGTAACAAACTCGGATTGAAGCTTTGAAGTGTAATGCTGTTGCCCTGGGCTACTTAGCTCCAGGGTCAAATGAGATTACACCCTTGATCTGCGTGAGTGCCGTCTGATCTGAAGGATTGCAACGTAGAGGTGTGTGTGTGTGTGTACTGGCAAAATGTGTGTATGTCATTGTTATAGAAAGGGTTTGAATGCTTAGCCTGGTTGGCATGTGTGTCTAACCCGAGAAGCTCTTACGATTTGTCCATTTGTCTTTATTCGGTGTGTGTGTGTGTGTGTGTGTGTGTGTGTGTGTGTGAAACCCCCGTATGTTACTGTGCCTGCTTTTCTCCTCATAGAAAGTGGTTGTTAACTAATTAGTATTGTTGCCGGCCTGATCTCAGTGCTCTGTTGGTGTCTCATAAGCTCCAAAAGCCTATTCTCTCTCTCTCTCTCTCTCTCTCTCTCTCTCTTCCTCTCTTTCTACCTCTCTCTCCCTCTGGTTCTGTCGCTCCCTGCTCACTGCTCCGGAACACCTTAATCCAGTGTGAAAGCAATTGGCTCTCTCAGATCTAATCAATAGAGGGCCAGGGCAGCGAGCCAGGGGGAACATCTCTGGCCCCTGCTCAGCTACAATCAATTTAGAACCATTGATTCAGTGATTGAAATACAAAGAGCGGGCGCGCTGGACCGTACAGGTGCTTTAGTGTTCGGGTGTGCCAACATGTTATATATCTCCCTGTGTGAGTGTTTCTCTGTATTTATGTGTGTTTTGTTTGTGTGTGTGCGTGTGTGCTTGTACTGTTTGTGTGTGTGTGCGTGTGTGTGCGTGTTTCTGTGTTCGTGCGTGCACAAGTTTCTTCACGGGCGTGTATATGGATAGTATGATTTATTTTCGAGCCATCTGTAGTAAAGTGGGAATGGCATTTAATCTAGCACCTCTGAGACGGAGCCAAGAAGAAAAAAAAAAAAGAAATCTCTCCTAATCCAATATGTCCTGCTCAGGGAATGTATGTGTGTGTGTATGTGTGTTAAGTTTGCCCGTGCATCTGTGTGCACCCAAGGGTTTCCCACTTACCCCGTGTCAGGCTAGGGTGTGTGTACTAACACACGGTGGCAACAAGAATGTTGACGCGAGAACACGCGTGACATCCGCAGAGACGCGTCCGACTTTTCCCTTCGCCGCGCTTCGCATGACTACGCGTGCGTTCGCGCGTGTTCCGGTATCCGTGCACGTCGATTAGTTTGACCCTGTTTATGCCCTTATGAACTGCCGTTTGCGTGGACATCTGCGAGTGTGCTCATTTGGGCAATTTGCCCGCGGCGAAGTTCTAGCCGTGCAGAATGTGAACGCGCGAGATCGCAAACGTCCCCGGAGCCGTCGCCTACGGTAGCACTACATCGGGAAATGAAGCGCTCGACATTTGTCTTGAAAACGATGTCTTTATGGCCACTGTGCAGTGCGCGTGAGCTGTACATGATGTGCAGTCTCAGTTTACACTTTTTCGCAGGCCTTGATGTGTTAATGTAGCGACTGCAGAAGAGTTCTGACGAGCTCTGTGTTTACTAAAGCTAGGAATTGAAAACTTGAACCTAAAATAATTCTCTGAACGGGATAAACATGTCACATTTCTACAATTTTGTCCTTAAAAAGTGATTATTGCAGTATGTGTATAGGCTGCCTACATTCATTTAATGATTAACTGCAAACATCTGAAATCAAACCACTCTCCTTCATACCCTTTACGCATTTACCAACACACACTTTCTTTTCTTTTTTTTTTTACACACACACACACACTTGTGCGTACTTGTTAGACCTTACCCTCATATTAATGGCTTTCTGCCATTTATACAGTTAATCCGGTTTCCCGGTTGGTCGTGTTGTGTTTTACCCTCAATTCTCTGCTGGACGAGGTTGTTGATGTCTTTCCCAAAGTCCACAATGTCACGGAGACACACACTTTTAAGTAAGCCACACACACACACACACACCCTCCGCTCTTTATTCAGGTTTTGTCAGATCACTCTTGACAGTCATGTCCGAGCCCTCAGACCTTCACTGACGGACCCTCCGTCTTTAATCGGCCTTCGTCTTAGCCAAATTAACGTTGAATACATCAACGAACATCTGAAATTGAAGTAAATTTTAAAACTATGTGATTAAAGACTTTTTTTATAAATGTATGTGTGATTTTATAATCAAATGGATACTGAAGCACTAGTGTTACTACATTTTTATCCCTTTTTTAGTTGTCAGTCCTCAGCGATGGATTTTAATCTTGATTGATAGGATTGAAGGGGTATAATTATCACAAAGCGTCAAAGCTTTTCAGTGGCTTTTTTCATCCACTCAAAGTAGATTATTTTTTTTTTTTTTTGGTTTCTTCCACCTTCGGTTGTTCTTACGCTCCATTTTTTGAGTGTCCTAGATATCCATTATCTGTCGGCACCTGTCCGTCAATCATTCACTCTTCATCCGGGTGAATGAAATCAATCCGTGAAGATGCCCGTGCGGCATGAGGGTGTCCCACATGGCTGCACCCCGCACCCAGTGGTCATATATGTTTGCCAGTTTCATACCTCAGGGCGTATTGACTAAGGCTGCCTGATAAAGGTCAGTGCTGTCCGGTTCTGGACAGGTGGGGCGGGGCGGGGATTCAGTTCACACACAACCATGTCGGTGTGATCGTGCGTGTCTGTTTGTCTGCAGGAGGAATACAGCTTTTCTGATAAGGTTGCATGGAGGTCATGCAGATGTAAATACGACATGAATATTGATGCGCTGTGGGCCTGCGCGGCTACCTTCGGAGGGATTTCACGGATGCAGGTGCATTGCGTGCCAGCGGATGGGTTCAACCTGTGTTCATTCACGCTATGTAACAGAATGTTTGATGAACACATCTGTTGGTACAGTTTGAAAAGAATACATTACTGTGCGCGTCATTCATCCATTGAGTTCTTCTGGTCATGCCTGGGCCTGATGTCAACAGAGTTTTTGTATGTATAAAAGCACACCCATCCTGGACCATGAATGGAGCCGGCTGAGCCGGGCAGGGCAGATGCATAGTCTGCCTAAACAGACGCTTATTCTCCAGCCTTTTTGTATTCCCGTTGTCAGCTTTAGAAATAATAGCTCGGCCGTCACTTAGTATGCAACGGGAACTGGCTGCTTTGCACAACACGCACATATTGTGGGATAATTTGAGTGACAAGATGCACTTCCTGAGTGCTTTCTCACTTTGTTTTGCTCTCACTTTCCCACTTCTCCGTATCTCCTCTCTTTTTCTCACACTCTATTTCCCTGATCCCGGTCACTTTCCCTCTCCCACGCTTCGCACATAATTTGTGTCGTCTCTTTTGATGCAGAGCATTTTATCATTATTTCCCATTAGGCATAATAGCAGCAGGGGCGATGAACAGCGGATATGCTAGTACAGCTGGAGGAACATCTCGCTGGTGAAATGCATAATTGTATTGATGTGGCTGTTTTGTTCTTTTTGTGCGTGATGTCATTACCGTACCGGGTTGCGGCGCTGCTCTGGTCGACCTCGCCGTCGTCGTCCCCCCCCTCATCTGTTCTCCATGCTCACCTGCTCACCTCTCGTCTTGTAATCAGTGAGGCGGTCTCCAGCCCGAGGGGTCGGCTCTAAGCTCGCCATTGGATTTAAAAAAAAAAAGCCAGACACATGTTTTTTTTTTCCTCCCCTTTCCTTTCTTGCCATCCGCCTCCGAATCCACTCTACTGCTAACCTCTGGCCTCCTGCTGTGTGTCTGACAGCCTCTCTGCCACGTGTAAAAATGTCAGCATCAGCATGACAGGGCGAGGACACTTACTAGCAGGCTAAAGGTTGGAGACATTTCGCCGCACTTCTATGTGGCGACGGCGCCGGGGCTGGTGAGTCCTCCCGTGATTACACTCTCTGACATCATCAGGAGGGAGCGGCGGTGCCGTGTTCAGCTGTGTGAATCTACCGCGGGTGCATGTCTGTGCCAGGATATTTTGGTGTAAACATCGTGTTATGTACGCTCAATTAGGAATCAAATTAGGGGGTGGTAAACAGTGAAGGGACCTTCGTTTTGCAGTTGTTTTATCATTCTACTCCTCTGCTACCTTCAAATGTGCATAATTACTCATCCCTCGTCACAGGCCTCTATGCTCATTAGCAGGGCCCCAACCCTGAGCCAAGGGGCTGGGTATTTTAGGATACATGGGTATTTGAAGCCATTGTTAAGCCTCGCAAGAAGAATTCTCAAAGCATTTTAACATTAAATGGGCTGGCAAGGAATTATGTGTTTTGGAGATCAGGGCTTTTCAACTAGTTGCCAGTGTTGGCCTCAGATGTTTTTTAATCCCCTCTTTTTTTTTTTTTTTTTTTTTTCCGTAATTGTGTTTGCAACCAAGTAAAAAAAAAAGCTAAAATAGCCTCTAGTTTTGACGTTTTCAAAGTGTTTTGTGTTCATCTGATCGCGTTAACATCATTACAGAGGTATATACACATGTAAAACAGCTTAAGACTTCATTTCAAGAAAGTGGGTTAAATCATTTTGCGTCCAGCAGGTCCAGTGTGTAGGACTTAGTGGCATCTAGCGGTGAGGCTACACATAGCAACCAACTGAATACCCCTCGCCTCACCCTGCCCTACAGTGACCACTGAAAATGGGATAAACGTGACAGGAAAGGCCTTCTATAGAGTCTGTTTTTGATTTGTCCATTCTGGGCTACTGTAGACACAGTGCGGGTTAATGATTACTCGGTAACGAGGTCCTTATAAGACCTCGTAAGATGGTTATTAACATTAAAAACACCATATAAATGTTAATAATGATACAGTAAAAATATATTTTTTATTGCTGTTATCCACTTATTTGCACCTGTTTAATACAATTATTTATATGGAATTAGTTTCACTAACTTGCCTATTATGTCAGTGTTAAACCTTTACTTAGCTTTTTTGTTGCTTTATCACGATTCGTAGTTACTTTACAATGCATTAATTATCGGTTAATTATTCACTTATTAACTTTGCTTTGTGCAACAACTGGATCTCTAGCAGGAACAGTGCCTTATTAAGGTTTATACATTTAATACACATTTATTGACAGTTTTATTGAGCTAATCGACCTCAAATGTGTTTGCAATGCTATTGTTATTATTATAAATTATAAAAAACTCATTTTTAGTAACATTTTAAAGCGTCTTTAAACTGCTAGCAAGTTTGTTTTGAGTCCTTATAAGTTCTGCATGATCCTTTATCAACACTTATATCGACTTATTAATGTTAATAGGCATATCATACGGGGGCCTTATTACCAGTGCTACCCATTGTGTTGCTACAAGTCAGACTCCTCTGGAAGACAACCTGTTCCCTCTGTAGATAAAAGATTCATTCTCAGGGTAATAAACACACAGTAGCTCTTAGATTTGAGTCATTAAAGCAACATTATGTAAAAATTGGCATTTCGTGGGATTCGGTGCCCCCCAACAGTGCAACACCATCGCCGTGAATACAAATCCCCAGGTCTGCAGCAATTTGTAAGACATGATGGAGGTGCTGACTACAAACAAAACTCATAAAACACAACCGTGTATGTAACACTGTGATCCTACCCTCTCACTGTAGTTACATAGTGCAGAAACAAGTGACGGGTGGAGGCGGGGGCGGAGTGGCTGAGACAGAGACACCATTCACCCCGTTACAAGACACCGCGCCATCAACATGATTTAGAAGCTGTTGTTTTATAAAACATAACGTTGCTTTCACTGCTAATGAAAACATCATCGCGATCAATATCAATTATAATTATGAGTATCATATTCTGTTTTTGCCAATAGATCCCCGTAAATCAACACCGGACCTTTAAAGCTGAGCAGGGGAATGAAAAAAACGTGTCTCACATCTGTTTTATGGCCCTTCGCCCGTGTTGCCATGAAAACATAGACCGTTGTGCTCGTGACGATTAATCAAGGCGAAGCAAATTGTCGTGACAGCTTTCGGTATTTTCCAGTAAGGAAGATTTCATCGTTTGTGTGTTGTGTAAATAGTCTTGTTCTCCGGAGAGTCTTATCTTTTTATCACAGAAAAAACAGTCTCACTGCTGCCTTGCTGCAGCATGACAGACTCATACCAGCTCTGTTGACTCACTGTTTGGGTGATATTATGGCGACAGCAGGTACTGTGTAGCAATCGCTTGACTGTTCAGAGTTCGCTGCTTTTGGAATGCAAAATGGGACGGATTAATATACATTTTGGAGGCAGATTTGAGACATATTCACAATGAATTAATTACTGTTCACTTGATTACAGTTTAAAGGAATGACAAAAAACGTCGGTAAACAAAAAAAAAAACACAACAAAGAAAATCAATCCGCCTGACAGGTCTTTTTTGGCTCAGGGAGCGAATCTGTCAAAACCCTTGTTACTCTAACACGACACCTGCGATTGACTCCTATGACAAGGATTGCATTTGATTATACAATCAATATTACACATCGCTTCAATGTCAGGCAGGTAAGCATGGAAGCCTGAGCTCCACACAAATATACATACAAACGCAAATGGGATCTAGAACTGGCATTGACTAATGCTGATTGTTTTCTCTCCGTTCACTAACAGCAAGACATATCATTTGTTTTGTGGTTAGCTGCTACTCATAGCTGCTTAAGTACATCCACCAGCTCTTTGTTCACGATATTAACCGAACAAGGACTCCTCGAATCAAATGAAACGGTAACGTAAAGTGGAGAACGACAAAGTCTATCGGGAGGCCGACGGCTCTCTTTGATCGACAACGACAAAAAATTCTCGTTGACGTGGAGAGAATTCCTCTCGCAGCTCTCACCTGCACGGTCGATCCTCCGTTTTCGTTGCTTCTCCCGTGATGACCGACATAGATTACCGCGGCGGCCTTGAACCGCACGTGCTGTACGTATAATAATAATAATAATAATATATATATATATATATATATATATATACATATGTATATATAGTTTTGGCTCAGTTACATTTAGGTGCTCTGGTTTCAGGGTAACCCAGTGTTTCCTAGTAACATTAATTGTCACTGCATTCTTGTTAGTGACCCAGTAAGTCATGACAGTCAGCTAGCATGCACAATGGAGGGAAGTTCTTGTTAATCTTATTAATAACACCTGTGCTTCTCCTGCAATAATAAGTCTGCTGTGAAAAAACACAGAGGCTGATCAGATTTCACTTGATAAGTGGGTGTTCCAAAATTTGAGGAGGCGACCCAGTCAGGAGGCAGTAGGAGGCCTAGTCCCCACCAGTGAATGTGAGTCACCTCTCCAGTCAAAGTAGAACAAGGGGTGAAGATGAGATGGATACCACGGTTAGAGAAAAGTCCACAGGAAGTAAAATTTCTGTCTTTTAGTCCAATAGATGTGACCGGGGGGATATTTTGGGCAACTGAGGACTGAAATTATTAGAGAAGAGACTGTTGAGAAAATTACAAAGGGAATGGATGGTTTCATCATGAAAAGACTGGCTTTCAAAAGTATTGTTGTCTGATACGTGTTTCATATGTGTCTAACTACACCTGCTCGACTGCCCAGACAGAGGAAGAAGTATCGGTTAAGTAAAACTAACAATACAACAAAGTAAAAATACTCCATAAAGAAGTAAAACTCTTGCATCAAATATTCTATCAACAATCTTATTAACAAAATGTGTATGTGTAAAGTATCAATAGTACTGTCTGTGGTATATGGTCTATTATCAGATTCTTGAAGGGTCCAAAAGGTCATAACTTAAAGGTGATTTGAGATGATGAATGGGAGATCTACACATTTTTGGTGTTTTCTGTAATCTTTGGTTGTTTGTTGTTTTTTCTGAAATATCAGATGATCATATCATTCAAACAGTTATCAAAATTAACCATAAAATGTCTCTTTAGTTTAACTGCTCACAATCAATGAAAAGCACCTAGGCACTGCTGTATTGTACTGGGGTATAAATAGATTTTAACTTTTCATATAGCTTGCAGCCTTTCCCATGCTACCGTGGGTAATCTC
>OMLP01025880.1:3792-16184 GCA_900302685.1 Spondyliosoma cantharus | reverse complement strand
ATATATATATTAACCTGTCATGTCTTAAGTGCTGTGTTTCAGTTATACTTTTTAGATATTTCCTCCGAGAACTGTTAGTTTTTTTTCCATTTCAGAGGGACAAATTGCACATTTCAGTCACTGGTTACTTTAGATATTAAAATTTTACACACAAAACATGCTTATAAGAATTATGCATTGTTAAATGTTATGCTACAACTCTAATTAGGCCAACAAAGTAACCCCTGTAAGATTTTGCTCCTGGTCTCCCCGTCTGATGCTATTTTGCTGTTAGATGTTTTATCGCAGAAAGTGTATGTAATCACACATTTTGCAGTTATGGAAGGAATTTTTGTCAAAATAAATGATTCCCCTCTTCTCTGAGAACCACTGGGCTATAGAAATAAAATCCACTTGACTTCACAATATTAATTATTTGAATTAAGCTCCACTACTTAATTAAAAACAGCAAAATGTTGCACTGGTATGAATAATCCAATATATAAAGCACCAACTTTTTCTCATTTCTTTTAGATTCAGTACATTTTGTTCATAGTTTGGTGAATTATAATTGTAATAAACTACTTTTAGACTGTGGTTCTGGTGCTTTCACTTCAGAAAAAGATCTTCCTCCACCACCAGCCTGGTTTCAACCAACTGGCCAAAATGGAAACAGACACACAAGTGAAAAACTACAGTGACACATTGTTTTTCTTGTCAGGCTGGTTTCAACTGAAAATGTCTGTAAACAAAAAGTCAACCATTAAAGAGCTTCAGGATATATCAACCCTGACAGGACTTGGCAGATGTGCGCTCACTGGACAAAGTGTAAATATCCATTCTTTGGAGATATAAAACAGTTTCTTAGCAACATGAATCCGAGCAAACACAGAGCACTGTTGTCTCGGGGCGGTGACGTCCATTTTACACAAGACAGAAACTGTAAATTACAACTTAATATAAGGGCGCTTGATTACAGCATGGCTAACATCTCAACCAGATACAGTAAATTCCCAGTGAGTTGACTCCCCTGAATTCCTGAACGCCTTATCACGAGTTCAGTATCACTTCTGTTTCTGCAGGTGCAGAGTCAACATGAGAGAGGAGGAGGAAGAAGGCAGGATGAACGGAGAAGAGGATGGAAGCCCAAAAGTGGTCATTATATCTTTAGAATTGAATTTAAATAACAAATACAGTTGATTTTGAATAATCTGCATTCATCTAAATTGTGTGATTTTCACAGCTTCATCTGAGCAGCGATCTCTACCAGTGATTCACAACCTGGTTCTATCATTGAATAATCTGACAAACCTTTTGACTAAGTTACATATTTTATGGATGATTCACATTATATTCAATATATAACAATAACAGCAGAGAACAACAGAAACAACTGCGAACAACTGCAAACTGTAAAATCATGTGTGAACAATTTGAGGTTGTTAAAACTGTTAAGCTCTTACAATTTAAATTTAATAGTCTGCTTTACCTTGTAATCCGACTGTAATCCGTTTCCAGAATTCACAGTGTACAATGAAACAAAATAGTAAATGTATTAACTGCAGGAAGTTTGTTTAAAACAAACATTTGGATGAAATCTGATTTTATCCTTTTATTTTTAGGCTTATCCGTGCACAAATTCAGTGTTTTATTCCTCCTGACACCTGACAACATAGTTCTATAAGCTCTGTTGTTGTATTTTTCTGATTCAGGATCACAGAGGAGGCTCTGTGAACATGTGTTCAGGTCTTCAACATGCACGTTTCCTGTGTGATTTATCCACATGAATGTCCTCATTAAGATCCAAACTTGAAAAAAAAGAAGAATTTAATTTAGTTTTGCTCAGAGAAGTGAATGAAATGCTGAGATACTGTCTTATAAGTACTTTTTAAAAGTTTTCTTACACCTTTTAAATCATGACCCCAAGTAATGCATTTGGGACTCTGACAGGGGCGGGAAATTTGATCTATATGATGACTGATATAAATTACAGCAATTTAATCACATTATGTATTCAGATGTTGGATTAGTCCTAATAGTTGGCCTAAAAATAAGTTTAAATGTTCATTAAAGATACTTTCATGTAAAAACTCTTTTGTCGTTTGTCTTTTGTAACTTAAATGCTCCAAATTGTTTACTGAGTTTAAAAGAAGGTTTGTTTTTTTCCTAGTCAACCAAATACACAGAATTCTTTCTTTTTTTGCAACATTTTTAATAAACAGACTTCTTATGCAACTTTAACAACTTCATCTTATAAAGAGTTACCCACATTCACACATAGTCCACATTTGATGTTGCGGTTCTTGCAGGTGCGAACTTGGCAGGTGTGTACGGTCTGCTGTCTTTCGGGGGGCAGTTGTTGCAGAGCAGGCCTCCTCCCAGCAGCAGCAGCCCAGCGGAGCCCCAGCCGATATAAAGCGCAGCCCCGAGCTCCCTCCGCTGAGCTGCGATCACCAAGGGGTTGTAAAAGTCCCTGATGACTGCGTGAGCTGACCACGACACCGGGATCAGGATCAGCAAGGCGGCTATGATGAAGACCACTCCGGACACGATGCACGCTTTGGCTTTGGCCACTTCATCCCCCATGCAGTTAGTGCACTTCCCTCCAACCACGGCCATGAGGACACCAAACACCCCGACGATGACGGAGATGATGACCATCGCTCTGGCGGCTTGCAGGTCTTGAGGTAGGGCCAGCATGGAGTCGTAGACCTTACACTGCATCTGGCCCGTGCTCTGGACCACGCAGGTCATCCACAGGCCCTCCCAGATCACCTGGGCGGTGACGATGTTCGCCCCGACGAAAGCGGTGACTCTCCACATGGGCATAGCGCAGGTGATGATGGAGCCCAGCCAGCCGATGAAGGCCAGCAGCACACCCATGATCTGGAGGCCCTGAGAAGCCATGGTCACGCCACTGCAGCCTCAACTTCAACCACAAGAAAGTGAAGATCACACTGAAAACCTACTCCACGCTCACACCAGCTCGAGGAAGTGTTCGCTGTTGCTCTGATGCTCCGAAGTCCCACTGTGAGAACAAACCTGCCTCCCATTGTGGCTCCAGCTTTAAGGGTGGAGTTTCTGTACCCCCAGACAAAAGGGAGGAAAGCTGAGACCGAAAAGCCACAACTGTTGTTCTCTGTTCATTGTTCCCTCACATACAAGCTTTGTTTTCTTCCAGCAAGGTTTCTAGAATGGGAACAATGGCTCCAGATCTATATCCCACCTGTGCTCACACAAACACACACACACACACACACACACACACACACACACACATAGGTCAAGCCTTGAGCAAACACAAACTTTCGAGTTTGGGTCAATAGAGCAGGAAGTTAGCAATCAATCTTCATTCCAACAACAGAGATTTAACCCTTGAATTACTTTTATTAATTCAGAGTTCAATTAAAACTCATCTGAAAGGGATTCATTCTAGATCGCTTGTGCAATTAATGTTTTTTAATCATAGGAAAAAGGATTAAAGCAAAGGGATCTGACTACTTTGCGGCTTTTGTTTTCATATTTACTTTCTTAACGATTGAAAAATTGGTCCTGTGAGTCAGGTAGAGTCAGGTGTACTACAGGACAAGTATAGTGTAAAGCACAAATACCTTTACCTGGAGGCTCACAGTTTGAACAAACCAGTTTCCAGCCGGCGAGCCTCTTTTTTCCTGACACACCTAAACCTGATCGACAAGAAAATAGGACAATAGCTGCTTCTCAAGTGCTGTTAAAGCTATACTTATTTTGATTGAAAGGTGGTGAATAGACTTATGCATCACAAAATGTGTAAAATGTAACATTAATACCAAAGTTATACACTAAAAACTAATGTAAGAATTTGTTTTGTTTCATTTAATGACCACTGAATGTGTCAACGTTGATTCTGCGTGAATGCATGAGGAGATAAAAAGCAAAGCACAAGTCATCTCACATTTGTTAAACAAAATATTTATTTACAGTTTAACCGGCACATCACACATGTTCCATAACCCACATACAACATATTCAAATTAAAACAGAGATTATAGAACAAACTGCTTAGAAAAGACTTAGAAAAGACTAATATTCATATAAACAATACATGAAACAGTGGAAACATATAAAACAGAATTTCCTCTTTGGGTGTGGTTTCATTCCAAACACTCAGTGACACAGTGACATCCTGATTTCAACACTCACAACCCAGTAGCACCAGTTCGTCTGTCCCAGTAATCGTTGTGGAAACTGGTTCATAGATCTGATTCAGACATAGTCTTTCCCGGACACTGGTGCTGAGGCATCAGATCTGGCAGCTTTGTATTTTGCAGTGTAGGAGCCCTCATCTTTAGGAGGGCAGTTGCAGCAGAGTATCCCTCCTCCGATCAGCATCAAAGCACCTGCTCCCCAGCCGATGTAGAGCGCCGCGCCGAGCTCTCTCTTCTGGGCACTGATCAACAGCGGGTTGTAGAAGTCTCGGATGATGGTGTGGGCGGTCCAGCAGACGGGGATGAGGCAAAGGACTCCAGCCACGATGAACATAACTCCTGCTGCGATGCCCACCTTGCTCTTGGACGACGGATCCTCCACGCAGTTGGTGCATTGCCCCCCGGCTACAGAGAGCAGGATAGCCATGACGCCCACGATGATGGCAACGATGGTGAGGGCCCGGGCGGCCTGGAGGTCAGAGCTGAGGGCCAGCATGGAGTCGTAGACCTTACACTGCATCTGGCCTGTGCTCTGCACCACGCAGCTCATCCAGATACCCTCCCAGGAGGTCTGCGAGGTGACGATGTTGCTGCCGATGAAAGCAGTGACCTTCCACATGGGAAGGGCGCAGACAACAATGGCACCAATCCAGCCCACGATGCCCAGAGCTGCGCCCAGCATTTGTAACCCGGCAGACACCATGGTGGAAAGCGGATTTGCTCTTCAAATGTAACTTCTTCCTTCTTTTCAAAGCGACTTGAAAGATCTCGCTCTGTGTGTTGCAATTCCTCCCTCGCAGTGACGTAGGCCTGTGTGTTGTTTGTCTCCCTCTGTGATGGAGGCCGGTCCTTTGTTCGACGGGTGAGTTTGCTGAATGAGGATTCAGAGGAGAGCAGGTACATTTGATTGCCTTTAAATAAGAGGAGGAGTCCCTGCTCTTCCGGTCCAGCCCCAAAGTCCACACAACCTGTTTACCCTCCCCCAACCGTCCATGTAACACGAGAAAACATGTGAGACTGCTTTGCATGTAGCACCACAATCATCAAAACACACTCCGCGTTTACATGATATAAGCGTCTTATTTAAGAAAAGATGACAGTAACAGATTAAGGTTTTTTTTTGTTCATCTCACCTCTTCACTCCCCTCCCCCCCCCACTGTTTCACCTGAAGCAGCTGGAGGGGGGAGTGACGTCATGAGCGAGAGGTGAGTCAGTCTGTATTAAATGACAATACCTCAAAAACCAAATATGGTCTTGTGCTCAGTGGTTTTACTGCATTACACCTTCACGAGCTATGGATGACATGCTGCTGGAGTCAAAACAGAGTCCCACTCAACTGTATATAGTTGTTCATAAAGTAAAAACGTTATGGTTGGTACTTGATGTTTACAATTTAACCAAAACCATAAACTTTCTCTTACACATGACGTAAAAATTAAAAACATTCTACGAGCAGATTCTGCTCCAAGACTGGACTACTGCAATAGTCTCATCTATGGTTCACCATCCAAAACACTCAAGAAACTACAGTACAGTCTCGTGTTGTCACGCACTCCCTCACCCGTGACCACGTCACCCCCGTCCCGCCTCACCTCCACTGGCTCCCCATCCCCCAGCGTATCCACTTCAAACTCCTTATTATCACCCGCAAAGCCCTCCACAGCCTGCTCTACTCTACCCGTCTGACACTCCCACTCCGGTCTGCTGACACAAACCTCCTCTCTCCCCCGGCAGGACTGACCACAGGTCCTCGGGGGACGGGGCATTCTCCGTTCACTCCGACTCACCCCCTCCTCACTCTCCCCCTTCAAGGAATCCCTTAAAAGCCACCTCGTCAACATTGCTTTTACAGCCACTAACAACCTCCTTCTCGACCTTGTTCCCCTTCTCATGGGATATTTCATCTTTGTATTGTAGATAGATATATATAGATTATATATTGTCTCAAACAAACTGGAGGCGACTGGCGAACCCTAACCCTCAACACATGATCAATTATACACATCCCATAGCTGAGCACTGAACCTCATCTGTTCCTCTTCTCTCTCTTTTAGCTTTGCCTCGACTTCAGTTTGCCTGAAAAAAACACCAGCTTTCTCCTTGAAGATGAGACGTTTTGGTGTCGGTCAACATAAACGAGCGTGTCGCTGATCATCGTTTAAGTGTTTGCGATGAAATGAGACATAAAGGGACAATTTTAAAGTTCTAGTTGAAAGACCAGAGAGGAAAGCGTGCTGGGACAAATGTTTGAAACGATTCTGCAGGTAACTTAACGACGTAACTAGCAATTAATCGATTAGTCGACAACAATTAAATTAATCGTCAGTTACTTTGATTATCCACAATGTGGTCTGAGTTATTTTTAAAGAAAGAAATGTCTCTGATTCCAGCTTCTTAAATGTGATTACTTTCTGCTTTTACTCCTTTTATGATATTAAACTGAATGTCTTTGAGTTGTGGACAAAACAAAACGTCATTTTGGGCTTTTTTTTAACCACTTTCTGTCATTTTATAGACAAAACAACTACAAAAATAATCCACAGATCAATCAACGATGAATGTAATTGTTAGTTGATGCCCTACTCTATATACAACTGGATAAATGATCAACATGTAGCTTTAAATAACAGAAAAAACATATATTTGAACAAACTCTCACACCTAAAAATCTGAATATTATTAAACAGTCTGGTTTTAAACAGGTCTCCAGTATCATTTATGTGCTTCGGTGTAGTTGTATTCAGTTTTATGTTGGGTCTTCTGCAATCCACATGCATGCTCTCTATGGTTAGATTAATTAATGGTGTGCATGTGCAGAATTACATTTTTCCCTGGAAACAGAGTGAAGCTCTGTCATGTTCGGCCTGTGTGAGTTCTGTGAATCAGACTGAAGGCCGATTGTAAGTGTGAACATACAAGAGTTTTTGTTCAGAGGAGATCACAGGAAAAAAGCTTGTGTTTGATATTTATGCGAAACTGCTGTGAGCAGACTGGAGCGAGGGAGGACAACCAAGAGGGGTCAGTGTGAGTGCAAATACTGTGATAAACAACGTATTTGACAGGTCTGGATTTTGTACCGTCGACACTTTCTAACCTCGGAAGTTCTGTGTGCTGTTCTCCGCTCTGCCCAAAGGGAGGCAGCAGCTTCCACCTTCTGTCACTTAACTATGTGTGTGTGTGTGTGTGTGTGTGGGTGTGTGTGTGTGTGTGTACACACTTGTGCAACAACCTGCCCTGAATTCCCTGGAAGAGTCACTTTGTTTCAAATCTGGAAATTAAAAAAAAAAAAACACTGTCAGTTGACTTTCATGCAGTTTGGTTTGAGCTCGTACATTTTGATTTATACTCCCGGGACGCAGCAGTGAAACACGCGGCTCTGGGTTTGTTTGCTCTGCTCTGGAGCTTTTCCAAGCACAAAGAGGGAAAGAAGGATGTCTGTGCGGTTGTGAAAGTGTGGCATCATCCGCTGTTCAAAGGAGCTTTTAACTGCGGTTTTTGAATGTGTCCATAAATCTCTGAGCAGCCATTAAATCCAAGGCTCCCGAAGTCTTTCAAAGGACTTATTACTTAGTAACTGAGAGTCCGCTTATAGAGCAATATTCCCACTGACCAGTGACCTAATAAACGCTGCCAGTGGAAATCCCCATCTTTCTTTGAAATGAAGGCAGGTGATTGGTTCAGAGACACCTCGGTGTGAAACGTAATTGGGTGTGGTGAAGCCCGTCAATACAAAACTTCTTTATATAAATATGGGGTGTAACGTGTTCAGGAGGTGTTCTCAGGCCAACAGTTTCAATTACATTATACGGCCCTTGACTCATTGTGATAGACGGTTTAAGAGCTTGCTATCTTTAATGAGACAGAAGAGACGGTTTCGTTCTTGTCAACTGTAGCCAAAGTACAATCTCGCTCCGCTGTCAGGTGTAAACAATTCTCAACGTGCCAAACATTTTTGACAGACTGACAGAGTAAGGTCTTAAAATACATAAATACATTTCGATGATTTAATGATTTAGTGTTTATCAGACAATGTTTCCGGGGCCTTACTGATCACAAAAACACAACTTTACAATTTTATTCATTGACTTTGACATTGACTTGCTGCCTAACTGCTGCTAATTTTAGCTGTCGTTAGCTAGGTAGCTCAGTTAGCCATGCAGCTAGCAGCCCTATTAGCTGACTCTCCATAAATCCCTGACATTTGAGGCCCAGCAGTTGAACATCAGAGGGGAAAACCAGAACAAATGAGTCCTGGTAGGAGTCATTCGGGCGGCAAGTTGCAAAAAATACCAATTATTGCATAATGTTGCTTTAAATCACAGATTGAATTAAGGGTTTTACTTTAAGAATTTGTTTATAAATTGCTTTTAAAAGCTCTTAATATAATATTTAAAACCAATTCAGTTTTGCATTTATACTGAGTAAATAGTGCACCTTATCTTCACATTTAGCTTTTGTCCCCCATTAATGTTTTTGACTAATGGAAAGCCAAGTTGACCTCAAAGGACACGTCTTAATTTGTCTACATGTCCTGTACTTCCACTCTGGTATACTTTTATAGCTGTCTTCCCTCCTGTATGTAGGTTACTTAGTTCAGTCGTTGGCGATAGTTGTGGATCGATGCTCGCATGCTATCTCAACTTCCTTTGGCACGTAACCAAATAGATAAAGCCGTTACTCATAAGCTGAAATACCATCTCCACACACGCAGGTGGATTTGATGATGGATCATTCGTGTGTTTTTCTCTGCAGAGAAGGAAGCGCTCACACTCTCACCAACACACCAACACACATATGAGGAAACAACTGGAGATGGATCATCCCTCTGCTCACTGAAACTCACTTATCATGTCCTGTGAGAGATAGACCGATGAAACTCCCAATCTACTTCCCTGGAATAATATCTGTGGTGTTGTTGCACTATTTAAAAGCAAAGAGGTGTGTCAGTACAGAATGGACTTCATGTTCAGAGGCTAGACCAGGCTGCCCGAGCTATTAATGTGTAGTGAAATGTTGTGTTTGACAAGAAATTACAGTGTAGCTCGTTTCCAGACGGAGTCGCTGCCCACTTATTCTGTTTTTTCAAGGCTTGTGAGGTATTTTGTTAAAGGTGTTAGCGAACTAGTCGCACAAGAATGCTAGCTGGACAGCTGTGAGCACTAACAATAGACATGTCAGCTGTTTACATTCATTATAATCAGCTTTTCTTACATATAACTGAGACATGAGGTGGTTGAATACAGTTAGCGATGAAAACAATCATTGTTCAGCAGATGACCAAGTAGCACAAAGACACAGCAGTGACATGTTTACACACAGACTTTGAAACCTTTGTCTGTCATGCATGTTCGATTTTCTGTTATTATTTATTTCGCATCCTTCGAAAACCCAGACTGACTAATCTGGGGCTTGTGGGCCAAATTCAGCCAATCCGGTTCAGTTCTAAGTTTATTTAAGCTCTTTAAATTTGTAGGATCCCTATTAAAGGAGATATTATACTTCATTGTTTTGTTACCTTTCCTTAAATGTATATACCTGTTGTTGTGCATGTAAAAAAATGTCTTAAAAGTTAAAAAGCCTGAAGTCCACACCAACAGAAGCTCCTCGAAAGTGCCTGAAATGCCTCGTCTTTAATTCTGTGACTTAGTGACATCACTACGTCACCATTTGACACTATTGCATAATTTGTGCCCATATTTACCGTCGAAGCGAAGCTAACTGGCAGCTGAAAACACGACAGAGCCGACCGGAAACATGGTGAGTGGTGAGTGGCTCAGGCATGTGTGAGCCGACCAATCAGAGCAGACCAGGTATTTAAAGAGACAGGAGCATCTCAGACTGAGGGGGGAGAAAACAGATGCATGTTTTTTTAACATTAAGGTATTTAAAACTATTTCAGTAGTTACCCAAAAACAAATCATGAACCTGAAAATGTGCATAATATGTTTCCTTCACTTGTTTTTTACAATCAGAGCATGACCGAGCGCCATTCTTCTGCAAAGGCCTTGAATGCCAAGTCAATTCTGTTTTTTCCAAATTGACATGGGGTGAAGGAGTCACATGCAACTCTACAGATCTACTGAGCTTCACAGCCTCTTTGAGACGATTCTTTTCGTTTTACCGCCGGCAAATTTGCCTTGTTGGGTGCGACTCCGCTCGCCATTGCCAGAAGTTGGCAGCAGTTTTCAGCTCTCGCAGCTTTAATAACGACCGTCAAACAGCAAATCAAATGTTTCTTGTCCAAGCGTGCAAACAAAGAATTTTATAATATTGGCTGTCAGATATGATTTGAATTGTTGGATTGTTTGTTTTCTTTCTTAATACCGAGATAATGTCAGCAGATTGCTTTTTATCAGGCGTTATCTTATCGCGGTTTCTGGGTTAACCATTCTTTAGCGGACGTGTTTGACTAATATTGAAGTGTGATAATGTATACACGTATACGAGATAAAAAGTCTGATAGTGGCACCGTCCAGATCTGTGAAGACATGCACATGGATTCACACTGACAGAGTCGCGCAGATCCGGTTTAAACGAGAAACCAGAATCTGTGTCACTGTTATAGCTCATCCCCAAGTCGAGCCGTTGACACGTGAAGCAGGATTAAAACAGCATCGTACCGCTCTCTCAATCTGCCTCACCATTCTTACATTTTTGTTAGAAGTTCTGTTATTTGCTAATTGTGTGCTTATTATTCCTGTGGACACTGGCTGAACCTCAAAGACGATTGTTTTAAAGGGAAATCTGGTGATATTGTGTGATTCTAGAGCGACTGATTCAACTACCAAGTACTGTCTGCGTGTCTAAAGCCTGATATGAATTATTCCTCTGTGCCAGAAACCTCCTTTCTCGTGGAAAATCTATTAAAACACAATAAGAAGACAAAACAGGAGACAGAGGTGGGAACTAGTCTGATTTGCAAGTCTTCGCGCGTTTGTTTCTGCCGTCGTTGCTGTGGGATGATGTGTGCGAAGCGTCTGGCAGTGTTGTAAATTTCCCCTCGGGGTAAATAAAGTCCAACTAGCTAACTAACTAACTTTTCCTTGAGTTTTGAGTCCTTGTCCTCAAACAACAGAGCCGTCACTAACCGTTCATTGTGCAACTTGAAATGTCAAAAACAAGTGGAAAGTTGCTCCAACTGTAACCTCAAACCACTCGTTCCTCATACTGCAATTTCTTTATTTGATGATTCGTGCTAGTCTAGTTTCTGTACGTGACAATGTCCTCTTTTGTGTCATTTTTCCAGCTGTAACTCAGCAACACAACACTAGTTCATTGTGGTTCCCCTGAAACTGTTTGAATCAAAAAGTCAAAGGTGTCTGATGTCGTCAAATCTGAGAGTCCATGTGTATTAATCCGGAGCTCAAAATAGTCACCAGTATAAGTGACTTTTGCTCCAGTGCCCAGCTGTTTTAGGAAATGATTGTCCATTTAAAAAAAAAAAAAAAAAACTAAATATATGTGACCCCTTTTTATAAAGGTTCATATCTGTAGTATGTTCCAACAGGCTGACGGCTCACAGATTGTTTGTTTTGGTCTTTGCGGGGCAGTTGGTCCAAAGCAGCCGCAGACAGATCAAATATCTATAAAACAAAAATGATTCCTCTCCTTTCTTGTTGTTCATTAACCTGCATTTTATTGTATGATTGCCCACAGACTGTGAGTGACCCAGTCAAGACGGTCTCACCCAGAAGTTTCGGTCATAAAATCTGTCATGTTGTCGTCGAGGCTAGAAAAACACAACAAAAACAAAACTAACAGAAAAGACGACAGAAAACAGATTCGATACAGACTCAAAGTTCCCCCATTATCTCATCCACCTCTCTCTCAAACACAATCCCACTCTATGCAAACACACACACGGGATAAATGTACACACTTACACACACACACATCTATTACAATACATGTTTGTGTGTCAGTTACGGTTTCCTGTGGTCACCTATCAACCACAGAACAGGCGCTTCCTTGGCCATTCATTACCACCTGACAGCAATAAAGCAAACACACCCAGAGCTTCCATGGGCAAAAGGTTAAGCCATAAAAATACTCTTCATTTGAAAAAGCGCACATACGAGAACCAACGCCCAGGTGGTAAATGAGGCCAATGCCCAGAGCTCACATGATTGGCTTGGCGGAGGGAATGATGTCATCCATTAGGAGGGCCTGACCGCTTGGTGATAAAATAATACACAGATAAGGGTCATCGCCTTCGTACTAGCAGC